>JARYHS010009771.1:0-41552 GCA_031002005.1 Vandiemenella viatica | reverse complement strand
TAGTGAGGAATGTGATGTTCACTATTCTTAACAGAGTGCTCCATAGCATTTTAATTACTTTAACTGAGTCTGAAACTTCCATTTATTACCCAGTTCTGAGCTGGCAAAGCTACAACGGTCACTTTGCTGTCATGTTTCAGATCTTGTTTAGATCTAAATTCATCAACTTTGTGTATGAGACATTATCTTGAGTGGTTATGGTGAAGTTGTATAGGGTTAAATTTGATAATAAACAAAAGGCAACAAGTGCAAGCCTATATTCATCAAAAAGCCAAGTCAAAATACAGATGCTTTTTATAGTTGACAAGAGCGTCTTTCAAATAGTCCACCGATATCCATTAAACTGCATATGTGTGAGATGAGTGATGGTTGGGATGCAAGAAAGTCACAGCAGCAATTTTGTGTGCCCATTTCACTTTAGAGCATCACTTTGAATGTAAATCTTATTTGATGTTTGTAGATCAAATGTCAGTTGATAGTCTTTATTCTCTTGTTTTGGAACACTCCAGAGAAACTGGCAGGAAGAATTAGTTTTCTTGCTCTTTGGCTCTTGTCCTGTACTACTGCATTTGTTTTTGATGTGATTCCTTTCTTTCTTCAGTATATGTGTACCTTTTATATACTTTGGCTTTTTCTGGAATCCTAGTGTGGCCCACGTTTCTTCTTAAGTATGAGACATTTCTGTGTTAGTTTAGGTGTCATTACAACTTCTTGCACATGCCTTTCCTACTTGTTGAGCTAGCTCAATTTGATTTTCTTGGTAATGTAATAGGCAAAAAGTTAGTTGGTCAGTTTCTTTGGACTCATTCACGCTTATGACAATAGACAACATTAGTCTTTTCCTGAGCGTGTTTAGTTCATCATAGCGCCTCCTAAACTCACCATTTTCCTTCACTGGGGGTAAGGTTTTTCTTCTAATTAAGTATCAGTTTTTTTACATTACTGGTGGTATAATGTTCACTATTTATTGTGTTTTTATCCAGTGTCTGGTCTCCTCTTCCCCAGGTGGTTGCTTACTGTACCTGTTATTGATTTCATACTCTGTGCCTCCCTCCCTTTTCACTCACTCCATCATCACCATCGCTACCACCACCACCACCACCACCACCACCACCACCACCACCACCACCACTACCACTTTCCCCTTCCATTACCACATCTTATTTCAAACAGCAGCCTGACACCTCTTACACACTTTGACCAAATAAGAGCTTAAATGAGTTGTTGTGTATTTGTAGCTTTCCTGCCTTAATCTTTAGTAAAGATAGGTTCTCTTTCCATATTTAAAATCATTTCATACTTTTATTAAGTTAATTTGTGTTTGGGGGGAGGGGAGGGGGGAATGGTGAATAACACACTATCATTAGTTAATATGTTGATATTCCTCATTGAAAACAGAATTGCTTAATACAATTATAAATCATCACGGATACTTGTTTCATAGTATTATTAGCAACTGGAATGTGTCTTCATGGCTTGTCAAGACATTCAACTTTTGAAGAAAACATATTTTGACTTATTTATCTCTATTATCATTTTAACATTCTTTCCATGTTGATCAGTTGGTATCCTTTTGGGCATCTTCTGTGGCATTACAAATTACTTTCTTTCAGGTCTGGGAATGGGCTTCAGTCTGTGTGCAGCAATAGCTGCAGGAGTCTTAGAGTTTTTCTCTCTAAAACGATGGCAGGAAGGGTGAGCTACTAGTATCATGAGATTATATAGCTGTTTATTTAAATCCTATGTACTAAAATAACTATCTTTTCCTAGGAATGCTATACAACAAGTAATTCACAACACCACATACAATGCAAGTGATATCTCCTTGCTGTGGCAAATTCCACAATACTGCCTTGTTGGAAGTGCTGAAGTCTTTGCAGGAGTTGCAGGTGAGTGTTTGAATTAATACTACCACAATCAGCAAATAAAAAAAAAAAAAAAAGTATTTTCATAAACGTGCGAGGTACAGGAATGTCCCAAAAGTAATTAGACTGATTTTCTACAGTCGCGCACATAATCGACGTCTTCTTGTAAGTATCCATAGTTGGTGATAATGTACTGAAAATACCAGGGATTAATACTGATTCTAGACTGTCATGGAATTTTTTTACATACTGATTTTTTTTTATGAATAGCTCAAATGAATTATTTTATTTAATAAATTATAGAAAATATTTCCCAAAGTATCAAAAAATGGGACAATATGCAAGAAAATGGGACAGAACTTAGGAAAGTTTTAGTTTTAAAAGGTCAAAAGTGTGATATTGTGTATTTATGTTTTATATATACATATATTAATCACAGCCTTCCTGTCACTAAATTTGGTGTCTTTCCCTTGTTGGCATTCAAATTTGGAATTAATAATCTTCTTATATTACTCAAGACAGGTTATTTTTTGTTTTATATATATGTATATACCTGACATACCGGACCCTTGAATTGTAATGCTGCATCATCAGCTAATAATGTTGGCGCACCAAAGTTGACTGAGCCTTGTGGGGACAGTTATGCTCGGGTATGGCATTTTGAAGTATGTGGGATGAAATCCCTGACCAGCCATCCAAATTTTGGTTTTCCATTCTTTTCTGATCCAGTAGAATGGTTCTTACGTAAAGCCTCGGCCCAGTTACTTCCCATTCCTTGCCCCAGCGCCCTACTGCCTCTAATGACCTCAACATCAATGAGGAATAAAGCCAGATGGATTAAAACAAACATTTTATGTAATTACATTGCTGAGACATAAAAATCATTGTTGCTGTTCTCAAGGCAGCTTTTTGTTAATACAGGCTAGACAAAACTGTGTCAACTAGTTTATCAAGATCATAAGAATTTATTTGTTGTGACATCACACAAGAACTTTGTAATAAATTTTACTACTGTTCATGAAAAAATGCAACAATCAGTAGGATTGGTCCGAATCACTCCATAATTAGCGGATGTGCACATTGAAACCATAACAAGTAATTAAGATTGCAGACAGATAGCTTGCATGCAGGCCTAGTAATGCCATCTTTTGAGTGATCAGAGAGGCCCGGGTTATACTGTGCTCATTCAGTGCACCAAGCTGTCAAGTGAAATGGAAATGTGCAAAAAAGTGCCAGTATACCTCATCGACTTCAAAGAGCACAGTATCAGCGTGTGAGTTCGAACATGGCAGAATGGTGGGTCTCTAGGAAACAGGTGTTTTGTACCAGACACACTGTTAAAAGAGTAATGCATGCGAGGAAGCATTGAATAGAAGAAGGTTGTACACAGAGACGAGCATGTGCTGGACCAAACAGTGTGATCACAGTACAGAATGACCACTAGCTTGTCTGAATGACTGTAACTGACAAAACAGTTTCGTTCACAGTGTTGGCTCGATGTTGGAGCTCTGGAATGGATTTTGACATATCTCTGTCGACAGTTTCATGCTGTCTGCTGAGGGCTGGCAAGTGTGCCATCACAGCAGCTTTCTTGGTCAAAAACCTCCAATGCCTCAGACTGCAGTGGCCATTTAAACACCGTTCTTGGCATGCTGAGTGACAAAAAGTAGTGTTTACAGGGGAGTTCCGCTTGAACTAACCTACAGTTATGGGCACGTATGTGTCAGAAGACACTACGATGGTGAACAAAATCAGGCAGACTGCTTTGTTTTCAGCATGGTGGATAAATGCAAGTGTGATTGCTTGGGGTGCTGTTGGTTATAACATGTAATATCGCCTTCTACATATTGAGGACAGTTTGAACAGCAATACCGCTACATCAGGAAGGTTTTAGAAACCAGGTACTGCCCTTCCTGCTGGTAGTTCTGAACACCATATTTCAGCAGGACCTTGCTCAGCAACATGTAGCAAGGAGTGCGCAAGCCTTGTTTCAAGAATGATGGGTACCACTGTTTCTGTCACCTGTAGATTTGCCTCACAAGTCGCCCATTGAACGTGTCTGGGAATGGGTGGATGGCATCTTGTTCATTCTGGTCCTCCTGCAACCACTGTCGGTGCTTTGTAGATGCACCGACAAACCGTATGGCAGTATGTTCCCAAGCATCATATCTTTGCTCTCGTTGATTCCATGCTACATCATTTTGAGCATCTGATTGCAGCACCTGACGGCTTCACGCCATATTTAATTTTCATGGTCAAAGTGCAGGTACAGTACAGTAATTCAAATCATTTGTATATTGTCATATTCTTAATCTGCAGAATTAAATTTGTTGTAATCAAATGTCTACTTCTTTGTGTTGCAAATTTCCACATACAATACTGTACTTTGTGGTTAGATCAAGTTGAAATATAAAAATAATGTAATTAAAGCATTTTTTTCTTAACTGGATTGAAATTAAGTAGCACTTAACAGTAGGAAAGGATTTTTAATTAAAAAAATAGAAAATGAATTTGCTCATAATAGTTTGAGGTTACAAAGTTGTAAAATTTTGCACAAGATGAACAGGAATTACTAAAATTATTGCAACCTGAAATGTCTTAGTTCATTACGAATTTATACTCCCCCAATTACCAAAGATGTTCAGCATCATCTCTGCATGGGATACATGGTTACATGGTTTGGTTGTTTAAATGAATTATAAATATTTTAGATCGCATGGGAAAGTGTAAATTTACACACGCTAATTGCAAAAAATAATAATAAATAAAGCAAACAAAATTCTGAAATTTGACTTTATACCATTTTACCATTCAGATAAAACACATTGTTAACATAGAAAAATCTCAATAAAGTTCGATAACTGTTCACAGGGCATAAAATTGGGCAAGCAGGCTCATACATTACTAAAGAATTGTGACTTTCAGTTTTGCAGTAGGTGAAGATGGGGACAGTTCTCTGCACTGAGAATCTGCACTCTCGAGTCTCCTCCTCATCCTCTTGCAGCCGCCCACACAATCCTCAGGCAGCATTCTGTCCACCTGCAAGCATGCAGACAAAGACAGCACCCCTATTGTTAGCTAGGCTGGCAACTTGGCACAACTCCAGAATTCTACCGCATCACACAATAGCAAGGATCAACCTGAAATGTCTTAAAATATTTCAGAAAATGACAAAAATCAATGACGACAGAGGCATGACGTTACAAGCCTTAAATAGGAAAATAATGGGTGTATCGCAACCTATAAAAATGTTATTGTTAAGATCTTTATTTTTTTAAGGTGTTTTATTGTTGAAGAAACTTCTGCAACTGATTGTTGAGATGTTACCCACCCTTGAAAACTGTAAATCAATGTTTGTGTCACAGGTTTGGAGTTTGCCTACTCTGCTGCCCCACGCCCACTTCAGGGTGTTGCCATGGGACTTTTTGCAGCTACCGAAGGAGTTAACTCACTGTTGGGCACAGCACTTATCTCTGCACTATCACCCATCTGGATCCGACAAGATAAACAGCATTTTCAAGGCCATCTGGACTACTATTTCTTCCTGCTGGCAGGAATTCAGGGTTTGGCGCTAGCCTGTTATATCGTGTGGCTCATTGTGAGATCTCGTCAACATACATCATCTGGGAATGCCTCTGTATACAGCCCTCCCTCATAATATAGGTTATGATTGTACTTTTTCTGTCTCGCACAATTTGGCTCCTGTCCCATAATTATTTCTGCCATTATGATAATTTTTGGTACCAAATTTGTCCAATAGTGGCAATTAGCCAGGTGCAAGGAGGACATTGTGATACTTCCAACAGGAAATGAACAAATTCATAAATATAAGCAAAACCTAAGCATCCTTATAATTCTCATCTTGGTATTTTATTTAGCAATTTTATTACACTATATTAAGTATATTTTTTCTGTGATAACGTCACTGTGATATTCTTAAGACCAGTTTCAAACAGAAACTGCAATTATGAGAGCTGACCTGTTAATTAATCCTTTAAGACTGTTTATATCTAGTGCAACTACATCATCATAATAATAAAGTTCTGACACTACACAACTGAAACATTTTTGCATCTCACCATCCAACATTATCCAGTTACTAACGTGATTTAAATGTTTACATTTTATCTTTTGTTGTAAGGAATTTCAAAACCGGTTTCATCCGATTTGGTAGTATTTAATATATATTTCGTGTAATCAGCAAATACTAATGAAGAAATATAATTTTATTCAAATTGTGTTTCAATGACATAAGAAAGAAATTATGTAGGTTAGAGATGTGTTTGATTTTATTTATTCTGTACAAGAAATTCATTCCACCAAGTAATAATATTTGGAATATAATTGTGTAGTGTTTCGTTAAAATATGTGGTATATCACTCTCTATGACAGTATTGTTTAATTTGCAGTTATGTTGAACACTTACTTTCCATTATTTGTTGGAAGTGGGATTTGACTCATAGTTGGCATTATGAAATGTCAGTTGTGTAGTGCTAGAATGCCAATAATAATGAGATAGTTCTGAAATATTTCCAGTTCTGTTTATTAATATTATTTTTGTAATAGTATGTTCAGTGTTGTTTATCAGTGTCTTATTTCACTTCTGTCAACCTTTTTTCCTGTTTCATGAACTACCCATAATATTGTTATAGTTCACAAATATTTTACAAACTAGTTTGTAGGCATATTCAGAAGAGATTTTTTTTCTCTCACTGAAGAGAAAAATTCTTAATATCATTACACGCTGTAATTCATCGTATTGTAAATAAGCAATGTATCTGTGTAAAGCATTTAAAATAAATTTTAGCCATAGAGAGTACAAACTGAATTGGTTGTTACTTTTTAAAAGCAAGTTTAGTTTTCATTAACTGTATGTTTCTTTGGAATATTGTGATAGTAATGAGAGATTATATGATTAATAGAATAGTGATAATTCATAAAAAGGCTGTTAGACACTTGTCATATATGAATATACAGTACTTAAGTGCTATAAGATAAAACTAAGACTTAATTTTTCAGTTCAAAAATTAAAAACATGCTAAACAGGGTATAGTGATTATTTTTTTTTTTTTAGGTATATCCATTTATAATGCTGTATTGGAAAGATCAAACCAAACAAAACTGAGATATTTTATTTTTCTTATCCGCCAAATTCTTCCGGTACTCAAAGAACAACTTGAATGTTGGTGGCTCAGTGGACAAGGTGTCTGACTGGAAATCAAAAGTTCCCCGGTTGGAATCCCTGTCTTGGCGGAACAGCTTGCTGTGTAATGTGAAGTATTCCAGAATGCTTGCATGGTTCGGATTCCGTGTTAATGTGTAGGGTCCCTATACCCAGTAGGATTACCTGATTAGTCTAGGTGGCTATGATATGGGTGGATTATTCAGCCAGTGAGAAACCCTGTCACTAAGACTACACGAATTTACTTTTACCTTCTAAGTGCTTGATTTTCTTTCAATGCATTTTGTATATAGTAATATAAATTACAAGGAATGGGAAAATGACACATCACTCACCAAAGTTGAAGGCAGCAACAGGGGACGAACATATATCACGAACACAAAAATACATAATATTTCGGTCTTAAACCTTCTTCATGTTAAAGAGAATGAGTCAGGTGGTTCAGGAGGTGTGCACACGCCGAAGTTGTTGTAATATATATCATTTACTTTTTTATATCAAATATAACTGGCTATTTTTAATAATTAGTTGCCATTGTAATCAGTTGTCCTCACTGCATATTATTCCTTTTACTGTGTTGTGCCCAAGTATTAACTGTTTTGAATTTAAATCTCGACCCGGAGAATTTAACTTTTGCTGCTGTCTCTTCAAGTAGAGAGATTAGTTCTAAAGCCATAACTTGATCTTGTTGGTAATTAAGTCTCATAATTTTTTTAGCTGCTCCTAATTTTTCTGTCCCCATTAGGCACATTGCAGTAATGTGAAAGAATTGCCTTTTTCAATTTGTTAGGTTACATTTAAGGGAATACTGTATAAAATGTCTTCACTTGAAAAGAATTTGATCTTTTAGTAAAAGTAAGCAGTTATGTGTGTAGATTCTGAAATTCAGTTTGTTCATTTCATTTAGGTATTGCCAAGACTAACACAGTTCATGTTGTTAAAACCAGTTATCTGAAAAATGTATGTGCTTAACAAATAACAAGGCTCCATCAACTGTTTAGTGAGGTGTTCAATTAGCTAATTTTAATGGAAACCTCAACATTATTTTGATGAAGAAAGTAGACAGAAAATAATAGAAAAATAAATGTTAATTTAAAAATGAAATTGGTTTGTAGAATTAAAAAAAAAAAAAAAAATCTTACTTTCCAACTTGCCAAAGAGGATATATTAGTGAATTAATTACAGTTCACAACACTTCGGTTGCTCTCCACTGTGTGTTCAGTGCATCTCTTAATCTTATAAGAAAATTAATTTGTCTGTATTCCAGGGGTGAGTCAAAATTTAGTAGTAGATTTGAAATTTCTTCTTACAATTATCTGCGTTGACTTATATTAGTCATTGTGTTCTCCTTGTTTTACTAGATATACTCTTATCTTTGTAGATGGCCACTTCTTATGTATATATTCAAATATTTAAAAAAAAATGAATAATTTGTAAAATGATGTTAAAAAAGATGATTATCTCTTCTAATTTCTGTGTGGATATAATTGTAAAATCTAGTGAAAAAACCATAAGAGCTTACCTCCTTTGAAATATCAACTGCTGGACAAATTTGAATGAAAGTTCCTCCCCTCCGGTTTGTGACAACAGATGATGATATAAAATCGAAGAGTTTCAAAGCATTATCTATTAAGCTTTCAGTTCGAGGAGAATTTTTTATCAATATGATTTTTATGTTAGGTATTACATATTTTATTTTCCATCTGAAATTTAAATTTATGGTTGTGGAAATGATTAAAGCAATGTATGAGGGCATTTATAAGATTCTGTTTCCTTCTTCTTTAAAAAGATTTCTTTTTCATCTGCTATAAACAAATAATATAGCACTTGAACAACTCAGAATGGTAGTTTGTATGCAGTGTTATTTTATTATTAGTGTCACTGTAGTTTATGTCCTCATAGTTTCCATTTGTACGTACTGATAGCTTTTTTAATAAGGTCAGTGAAAGGAAACATTGATAGTGGCCGGATGATATGATTTACAAAAATGTGGAATAACAGAATTTTCTGGTGTAAATTAATCAGACCCAGAACATTCACTAGATAGAAGTCAGAAATGTGGTAAATAGGTGTGGGGATGATGGAAAGAAATAACTGCGGATGATAACAAGGAAGCCATTGTGATTATAGAAAAGATAATTCCAATGTAGGTGGCTATTTAGCAGGAATGGTGGATTTGAAGAAAAGGTGTACTACTGATGTGAGGAGGGAAATGCTTGTTGCTCAGTCCATTGGTGGGCCATTTAGCCAAAGGCTGGTGGGTGAGTGGTAATGCTATGACTTGATTTTAATCTCCAGTCTGTGAATCTGACTTTTCAAAGATTTCTCAAATCATTCCAGGTGAAGTTGGGTCCCTCATAATGCCCTGGTTGATTTCGTCCTTGACCACAATTATCTTCAAACTTCTATCACCTCTCTACAATTTAAGAGAAAGTAAGCACACTGTTTTCAGAGTTGAAACAATTACATGTTTACTAATAAAGTAGCCATTTACTTTGAAAATAAATTTTCAGGTGATATTTGACGGTTACCTGAATTATAGTAAGGACTCTGCAGAAAGCAGGGCAGTTTAACTGTTTTGTCATGTCCTGTGAGAGGAAAGCTTTTACTGATAATAGGTATTTTATACAGCACATTACAGGTTTTTGTTGGAAATTATTGATTTAAAAAGAAAACAATTTTTCAGCAGCAATGCAGTAGGAAGAAATGCTGTAATATTTGTATGGAAAGGAAAAAATAAATTATACCCAACAGTCATCAAAATAGAAAGTATTGTTTGATGCTGATTACCATTTAAAAGAAAAAAAATACATTAATCAAAATATAGGGATTATTATACTCGGGATAATTCCTATCTGATGTAAAAAATGCTCAGTCTTTTTCCTTCGACTGTTTCTTTTTTGTTTCCAAGGTAGTACATCCCCTTGGTTCTCCTCTTCTTTTGTAACGTTAGGAAACTCCCTTTCATGTTTGTTAGATGAAATAGAAGTGTTCATACTACTTGGAATTAAATGTTGAATGAAACTACAGATTCAATACATGGCTGATATCAAATACTGGAAACAATAACAGAGCAACTAGGTTGGCGCATCATTTCAACCACCTCTTTAGCAATATGCTTCCTGCTTGTCACATAAATGTTTACTTAACTACCAGTCGCACTTGACTCAGACATATTCTGGTAGATAATATGTAAAACACTTCCAGTTTAAATTCCAGATATCTTGCTTTATAGTGTATTGGGTAAGGCAAAAATTTCAAATTTTAACACTTCATATTTTTTTTTTTTTTTTTTGGCACTTAGCACAGTTTTTAACTCTAAAATTAATTGCAGGTTGTAAATTATGATTACTGTTGAAGACTGAACATAGTTAGAAAGATTCTGAACTGGAAAGTATTCATACTTATTAGATTTGAAATAGTAATTACTACATTTGTAAGTTTGGATTTCATAACCAATTCCCCTCAGGTACATACTACATTGGTCTGCTTGTGAAGGGTTTATTCTGTTGTTCTGTCTCACCATGTTTTCATGAACTTATGCCAATATTTATGGTAAACACTAAATGGATACACTATGTCCTCATTGGAAATTACTAAATGGCACCTTAGTTCCCACTGAAACCAAATATTTATTAGTGATTAATTTATGCTTGTAACTAGTGGGTTGAAAACCATGACACTAAATATCCTGACTGTGCTGTCAGTGGTTGCAAGTCCTGGTATCGAAAAATTACAAATGCTGGTAGGACGGTATTAAGAAATTCATATCACACTAATGGCAAAAGTTTGGTGTGATAAAACAATCAAAATTATTATTACAGTTTCTGATTTTTTTTTTTTTTTTAAATAGGAATTTGTAGTAGTAAGTTGTATAGAGGATTTATTTTCAGTGAAGTTTCCTGACATTTTTACTACCATGTTGTGATCATAGAAAAAATTGTCTGCTTTTGTATTGCCCATAATACACTAGTATACAGTCACTGACAAACAACTAAGGTAACATTGTGATATCAGATCTAGAAGTTTAAAATACATTGAAAATACTGGTAAAGGCATGGAATTTACAGAGTGTTAAATTTCTGCAGAATTTTTCTAATCACAGGAACCACTGCTACTGGGTTAGGCTGTGAAGCAGTTGGGAATTGGCAAGATATCTAGAGAAAACTGTGTGGTTATATTTTTTCTAAATTATTTGCTTACAAGAATTTTTTGAACTGAGAACTATGCTATTATAATCCTTGTTTTGCAGTAGTGTCTAAGGAAAATCATTTTAGTCAATCAGATGGATGTAATTATATTCTTCTTGTGCAGTAATGAGATTTATGGACAATATAACACTTTTTTTTCCTTCTAGAACGATTATTGATGCCTTTTGATATGATTCTCAGAAGAATGTTAATTTCACGCTTTTAAATTAACAGTAAGATGTGTTACGTTAGTGGTAGATGTGGCTATTAAATGCGGATTAAATTGCACAAATATACTTCTTTAAATCAGAAAATTTTATTTCTATATGTTTGTTCAAAATCCATCAAAATATTTATTTGAACTAATTGGGAATCTCTGTTTTCTTAAATGGTTTGGTAAAATCATAACTGCAGGTGAAGCAGTTATAATTTTTTTGTTTTTACACCAGCTTGTATTCTTGCCAGCATTTTTTTTTTTTAATTTAAAAGAAATTATATTATTTAGTACACGTATTACTATTTGTTTTATTGCAATGGAACATGATGGCATTTGGTTACAACCTACTTTTGCATTACATGATTTTCAACTTTAAATTATTAAAATTTTTGTAGTAACACATTCACAATAATCCTTGTTTCTATTTTAGCTAGTACTTCTAAGTTTCAGTAAATATTATTTCTTTTAAATACTTGTTACAACTAAATGTTGTTAACTGTTATGATAATTATGAAATTGGAAACATACAGTGGCAAACAGTTTTTAATGTCTGAATTTTCTTGTAAATCCCAAATGTACCAGATCTGAATTTGCATTCTAATTTGTTATGCAAGTCTGTGTAATTTCACTAAAATTTATATCAAGGGAACAACAGAAGTATTGCTTTTTGAGCAAGCTTATAGATTATTATTAAATAAATGTGATTAATTTTGTTGTATGACTATTTTTTTAATATTATGCCTAAATATACATCTGTTTCATTGATCCACATATGAAGTGCAATAATTTTTTAAAGCACTAAACCTATTTATAAATGTGCAAAATATTGTGTATTGTGCTAAATCATCATTCTTCCCCGCTTACAAGACAGTTTTTTTGTGTGTTATTTTTCAACTTAAACCATCTTTTTATTAATTATGAAATCATTGTTCATTATACAGTGCAGCAGTATTCTTTGCATGTTTCTATGGCAGCTGTTTATCCATCATGGATCTAGGGGTGAGAAAGGGAGGGGGAAGGGCATGGGCACCTGCCTCATGCAGCAACTTCAATGGCCGTAAGTTCATGTATTGGTGTTCCATAGAAAGTCTTTGGTACTTCTGTACTTACCTATCTAATGTGATGAAATGCTCAAGTTTTAGGATCTCCTTTCACTGTATGAATATATTTTTTGTCCAGAGCCACAGACAATGCTATCAGCTGCATGGGAAGGAACACAGAGGTCAAAACCTGAGAGCAGGGTGAGTATCTGGTCACCATTACAAGTGAGTACAGGGTGAGGAATGCTTTCATTAAGAGATGTATCAGCTTGCAACTACTCAAGTGACAATTCAGCATCTAGAAGGTGGAATTGATATGCCTTCACTAGATATGACCTGCTTTAAATTTCTATCCAGCTATGTATAAATTGTGATCATTACAGCTTTTCTAAACTATTTACTGCTCATGGAGAGAGCTTTTTTTCTCTAAGGCAAACCAAATTTCTATAACAGAAATCATAGAGAGATCATAGTGGCAGTTTTTAGTCCTAGGCAAATTTAGGGAGTGTCGAGGACCAATTACCACTTCCATGGGCCATATTTGCTGAGCATTTACTGAAATGTTTGATTAATACTAAAAATCATAAAATGCATTTTTCAACAGATAATTCTAAATACCCTTTAAGCAATATCAGTCCATATTAAAAGTAGGTGTTGGTATATTGTAGCTTCGTTTCTGAATATCTAATCGATAAATACATGAACGAGTTGCATATGGAGTACCACAGAATGTGAGTTTGTGCTCCAGCTCTGTCAACAATGCCTATAGTTACTAGTTTGTACAGGTAATTGTTTCCTGGTTCCTTCAGAGCAAAGTAAACCTTTAATTTTAGTGCAATATTTACAGATTTTTCACATAGGTTACATGCCTCTTAATAACATGTCTTTGCTTATTGCTAAATCAGGAAAATGGTTCACTGATGGGAAAGTATTGATACTGTCAGTTTCTGCATATTGTACTGCACAAGCAAACGTCTGATGTTATTTAGAAAATCCCATTATGCAATAATGCAGTAGAGGCAAACCGACAAAATTATCTATGTAATATCTTCACAGCCTGCTACCTTGTTCTTCTAATTTTGTTAGGGTATCCAGGTAGAAACATCTAGAATCAATAGAAGCTAGCATATTTCCAAAATGTTCTCTTCAGTATCTTACTAAAAGAATGAGTGAACATGGACGTCCCCCACATGTAATGGAAAAATACAGATTAGTTTACTTAATCCACGGAAGAAGAAGAAGGTGAAATAATGAATACACCTACTCAGAAAAACATGAAGATGTCTGATAACTTTACCATGTGAAAAAACTCTATGCCTGAGAAAAAATAATTTTTAATATGGAAATAAAAGATAAAAAGTAGACCATCACTTACCAAAGTTGAAGGAAGAAGGACTGTGACAGTAAAAAGATACAACACAAACAAACAAGAAAAAAAAATATCTTGGTATACACCCTTTTCTATAAAAACAGAAATCTAATCATGTCCTTATTTATTGCAATATATCTGGTTTATTTGCAGCAAAATGGCATCAGAAACAGACTTAATTATTTTCGAGTAGATTTTTAATCTGTATAATTACCACGTATACTTCAATCACCATTATTTTAAATACAGATATTTCCTTTGCCTTCACTTTCAATTCACACAACCTTTCCTCTTCAGTACTTTTTAATAATTTGAAGGAATTGTTATTCAAAGATAATGCCCCTCCCTTCATATTTAAACAGCTATTAACTTGGACATGAATAAATAAATTTAAACAATTATAGGTCCAGACCATCTAGGCCTGTTGCTTTACTACGCTTTGGGTTAGAAGAGATCACTTTAATTTTTCATGGAAAATGTCTATTCCTTCAGAAGGTTCTTCAATTTGTATTTGGTGACCAAAAGATTTTAGTGTTCTATCAATTGGTGATCTTCAATTGTGTTAATTCTTTTAGTGTACTTTTCTTCTCTGTTCAAAGGTTTCAGTATTTTCTAGGACACAAATTCTTGGTTAAAAATATCAATTTATTTTTTAATGCCATATTCTCACTATTCTTATGGCATTGGGGAACCAATGATTTTGCCACATTTTTATATAACTTATGGTTTTTTCTTAATCTTCCTCAATTCTGCTTTGTAGTATCTTTGTGAATATTATGAAGGTGCTGAGTACACATTTATTGCAGATGCAAGCACTTATGTACAGATTCATGGCAACGAAAGTATAAATTTTTTAGAACATATATACAAACAGAAGAGTAAAAAAACTTGGCTAACAAGAAAAACAAGTAAATTCATCAACAATTATAATAATTTATTCATCGTTACAAGGATAATAATATATTATGTGCATAAAGAAATTCACAATTTTATTTATTCTATCACATGTGGCTGAAAGTCATAACTTGTAGCTTCAGCAAGGCAAGCGGCATACAAATCAAGTCGCTGAGTCATCTGAAATTAAAAGTTTATTTATGATGCATTTAATGTCTCAGATATAAAAAAAATTATAAATTTCAATGTTTGAGCGAAAACAAAAGATGACCCATTAGTAAAAATTGATAATGAAAGATAGGAGAAACAACATGCCACAGATGGTGGAGGAATGTCCTTTTTCAGCAGATTAACATGACATACAGTCCAGAAAAGGACTCCCTGATTTCAAAATTAAATATCTCGAAAACAAAGATCGATAGAGGAATGCAGTAAACGGTATGTTTATTGTGACAGCTGTAAGAAGTGTATACAGCAGTGTGAAATAATAGTTACAAAAGCTGCTAACAGATGGCGCTGTACGCTGTACAGCTCATATCAGCATACATAAGTGAAATAATCGTATGAAAACAATCTTTGCAAACAATCACATCAACTCTTCCTTCGGTACGCTAACCTCCTTTCACGTTTCAGTGGTCGAACTGATCGCCCTGAGCTTCGGATCACTATTTAGGCATTACTTATGGCGAATACAGCGCCATCTGTTAGCAGCTTTTGTAACTATTATTCCAAACTGCTGTATACACTTCTTACAGCTGTCACGATAAACATACCGTTTACTGCATTCCTCTATAGATCTTTATTTTCGAGATATTTAATTTTGAAATCAGGGAGTCCTTTTCTGGACACCCTGTATATACAGTGATGGTCAAGCAGTATAATTTGCTCTGTAACTCCTACACTTTTCAAATTATTTTGTTTTACTGATGAAAGGTTTCAGTATGTTACGTCAATTGTTCCATCATTTTTTTATATTTTTTATTTGATAGCACATCTGTGGTAGATAATGGTTTCTCTTAATTTCCTTGTTATTTTAATAAAGTATTCATTGTTACACAGTTTATTTATCTTTAAATCAAAGTTTTTAAGTACTCACCCGAAATCCCCAGGCATCTTTTGTCTGGCGACAGAGATTCAGGTCTAGTTCACAAACCAAAAGACCATCGCGGGTACGCGAAAGTCCCTAAAATGAGTTTAATACAGACAATGAAATGTACAATAGGCAAAATTGTACGTAAAGATGATGAATAAGTGTGAAATGAAATTAATAATTTAACTCTGGAATGCACTCAATATTGTTACTATAATGCCTTCTGTGGCATTACCCTTTCAATTCTGTTTTCATCTGTTTGCCCAATTTTTCATTATTCTAGTAAAGAGTTTATTAAAATTGATGATAGGGGAATCAATAAGAACTGTTGACTAGGTATACAAACTGGACTTTTTTCTTTTTCAACCATTCTATGACCATCAGGATTTTGGAATTTGCACCATGCTATGAAGTCTGGACTGTCTCGTGTCACTGGCATACATCAGTACTTGACAGAGAACTCAGACAGAAGCAATGATCAGGTGAAGAATCAGTTGGATTCCAGCACTTATCAGAATTTGAACTGTGGGCATGTTGAACCTCTTCTAATGTAGGCCTACATTATCTGCTAGATGACGCATAATTTTCAGCTAACTGGTTTTAATAGTTGAATATAATCTCTCCCATTAATAAATTATTATTATGAAGAAAGCAAGTAGAAAATTCTGTCTTGAGGGCAAGTGAAAACTGTACTTCCCATTTCAACTGTATTTGTTAGGGGTGTAAAAATGCGATGTCTAAAACTGCTTTCTTCCTATTGAAAAAGTCATTAGATTTCTTTGGAAATTTGAATGAATTTAACAAAATATCAAGAAATTAAAACCACAAGAAGGATCATTGTTGGCCATAGATGACAAAAGAATGTAATGTCACAGGGACACTAAAAATAATGATTTTTTCTGTGTAAAAATAAATTATATGCTTTTGATGATAGACAACTAATTCCAAACTTATGTTGTAACAGTTAGACAAAGAAAGTACAAACAAGGTTTGTGGAAAATTTAATAACACCTCATAAGATTAAACGCAGCTACTGGTGGATTCTCTTGGAATGAAGGAATACTAAGATTCAATAACTACTACACCGGGTTACTTCTGGACAGGGATTGTTGGAGAGTCCATTTTAGTACTGGAAGGAGATGAAGGGTGCCTGGCATACTGGCAGGTTAAATTCCATGATCTTAAGTCAGAGAAACTACCGATAATTGTGAGAAGTAACTGATGTGTTTGGTGGCATTCTCAGGACTTTTACATAGGAATTAAGATGAGCAACTGGACTGAAAAAGATGCATTTTATTAATAATAAAAACCAATCAGTTGACTATTTTTTTAGACTTCAGTTACAATTAATAAAATTACTTCAATACGCAAGTATTTTTCACAGTTATCTCATTTTACCATTTATTGCCAGTTTAAAATTGCTGCATTAAAAATTTTCACAAAAAAATAACATGGAGACTGAAAAAGTAATATGTAGTTGGTGCAGCATATCATATTAGTATCATTATTTTTGAAATTGTCTATGTTTGTAATTCTGAACCACTACATATAGGCTGGTGACACTATATCCACCCTCTCAACATTTGTGTTATTTCAGTTGTAAATGTGTGGTATATATATATTATTAAATCATAAATTGGGAAGTGAACATGACATTTTTTAATCTGAAATCATATATGTATAAAATATATAAATATATGGAGGTATCCAAGATAAAAAGAACATTGTATGGGACTCTCTTAGCTGATTTAGCCCCAGCGTACCAGTGAAAAATGTATTTTCACTAAATGAACATAATTAACAGTTAAATAAATAGCTAAATACAAGTTTTAAGAATATGAAATATCACGGCAGCTTTAAAAATAATCCATATAATGAATAAGCAATAAATTTTATAGCACTTGCCGGTGAACGACTGCCATCTGGAGCTGCTAAATAGCTGGAGCCATAAAAATGGCCAAAATCATGATGGGCCTCACCACCATCTCCTGAAGTAAATGCATGTGGAAACCTCTCAGTTCCAACACGATTTATTGCACAAGTAAAGTAGCTGTTAGCAATTGCTGCATTTCTTGCCTCTATTCCCCATAATGGTTCACTGAAAAATTAAAAATCAATTATCTAATGCCACATAGCATTGGTTTATACAAATAATTCTACATGAAATTGCAATTTTGTGAATAACTAAAAAAAATGTAATTTATTTTTGGGATTAAAATACATTTATTTAATATCTCAATAAAATTAATTTGGATTTTTTTTTCTTTTCAGTTTCTCATTCCAAATAGGAAATAGTAAGTGTGGACTTATTATAATAAGTAAAATTAATAACACAAAGAAACAGAGACTTCCAAATACCTTAGTAAGGAAGGGAGGCTTTACAAAAGTGGTAGAGTAGAATACAAGGTAACTAAATGTATATGACTATGTACGCTTTCCCAGCAGCAACAGTGTAGATAAAAATCTCGGGATACTAGCCGTGTCAAATTCGAATTGTTTGGCAACATTTTGGAAGCTGCACTGCTTCCATTGTTAAGCCCCTGCTCAACAACACTGAAGAACACCTCAGGTAGTCTGTTATACAGAGCTGCCAGTCAGGAGAGGAAGGGGAGTCCAGATGGGCACCACTCACTTGATGACATCATGTTTGGGTTGCTAATATGGTTCAATCCCACATGACTTGCAATAAGTTTACTGCTGGCTTCCATGTATGGCTAAAATTGTGACGTTGATCCTGATTGTCATGCAGATAATTTGAAGCCAGCAATAAAATTATTGCAAGTCATGTGGAATTGAAACGTATTAATGCACAGTAGCGACACAAACATGACGTCATCAAGTGAGCGGTACCAAGCTGGACTTCCCTTCCATGTGCCCTCCCCTCCACTCTTGGCTCTATATATCAGACTACTGTGCAGCCATCTTCAGTGTTGCTGAGCAGGGACTAGACAATTGAAGCAGTACCAGCATCCAAACTGTTGACAGACGATTCAAATTTGACGCGGCTTGAATCTGGAGAAGTTTTTCTACAGGGAGTAAGCATATTGAATATCTTTCTAACAAAGCCTGATGAAAACCTTGTGGGGACTCAAGTATTTGAAGGAATAAGTGATCAAAATGCAGCTCTGATGGATATTAGGTGATTCAGTATGCCAGTGGCCAAAACTGAAGGGAAAAATAGGTACAATTATAAAAAGGCACAAACTTCAGGATTGAAGAGATATTTCGGGGGAATGCTCAGAAAATGGAAGGATGGCACAAGTACAGTGTAAGCGAAGTGGGGAGAGTTCAAGGATATAATAAAAAATGATGAAATATTTATTCCAAAAATGAAAATAGAAGTACAGAACCTGCACATTACAATAGGGGTGAGAAGAGGTTAAAGAGCTGTGTGAAAAGAGAACACTACAGTTAAGAAACATTAAGGCAGTTGGGAATACTTAAAATAACTAAACAAACAATTAATAACAGCAAAGAAGAAGACTAAAAACGGGGTTTTGAAGAACATCATTCGTACAGAGTGAACACTGAACAGTGCACCTAGAAATTTATATGGTTATGTTAGAAAACCGAGGGGAAGGGAAAGTATTCAGACAATTGTAGATAAGAATGGAAGAAAAATTACTGAGGATTTGAAAATAATATATATTTTGAGTGAATGGTTTAATGAGACCTTTAGGAAGTATCATCCTGGGATGGAAGGGAATAAATCAGAGAAGCATCTCCATGTAAGTAGAAATGAGGAAACTACAAAGTTTTAAATAGATCCTCAGGAGATTATGAAGAAACTGAAAAAGCACAATGGGACTGGTGTAGTTTATATTATTATAGATGTATTAAAGGTAGTGGAATATGATATTGTGCCTTACTTTGAAATATTATTTAGAATGAGTCTGGAGTCCTGCTGCTTAGAACAGGACTGAAAAAGAGAGATAATAGTACTGGTGCCTAAAGTAGGGACAACAAATAGGGTTGAAAATTACACGCTGATCAGTTTGACATCAGTAATATGCAAAATGATGGGAAGAACTACATCAGGAATGTCTGAGAGGAAAGAAACTGGTTTGCAAATCAACAATATGGCTTAGACAAGGATATTCATGTGAATCTGAATAGTGTAACACTAAATCTTTCTAAGGCATTTGACAGAGAGAACCACAAAACGATTTAAAAATGTAGATAAGAACTGGATTGGATGAAAAAGTGAGTTGCTCAGTAGAAGAATTCTTAAAAAACAAAAACAGAAAGCAAAGTGTGTGAGCTTTTCACTCAAATAGTGTGAATAATTAATTAGCTGCCAACAATCACCAGACAGCCTCTGAAGAATTACATGGGTTAATAATGTCTCCATACTAACTGGGAAAGACAGCATGTTACAGACGACAAAGGTCCAAGCTCATCTCGAACACGTGGAAGCTGCAGCTAAGTTTGTTTTAATCAAATATTCTTAATACTTATATCCACTAAAAATGATAGGGAGTGGTGTTAACTTTATAAACGCTAAGCACTGTTCTGAAAGAAATATCAGTTAATTTATTGAGCATAATTACTTGAAATCCACATTTAAACAGTGATACTGCATTTTTAACAAGCTCCTAATACATTACACATTAATATAACCGGTCCCTCACAATGGAGCAAAAATATGCACTGCACGAAATTGATAAAGCAAGCACCAACCATACAATGTGCCCGCTTAGCTGCTGTTGGCGAGGCAGCCCAAAGATTCCTACAATGTTAGCTATTGCTACCCTCTGGAATACACTAAACTATGACTTGTCGAACCTTTTAATATAAAAATCAATTTAGAGATCTCAGTACAATTATATATAACACTTATTATCAACCAAAGAAAAAGAAAATATTAGTAATAATTATAATAGTAGTAATAATAATAATAACAGTAATAAAACCAAAAATGATTGGTGGGTTGTGAGAATGTTAAGGAAATGCAGTATCAGAAGAGGCAGAAGTGTATAACAGGGTAGTGTATTGGGACCACTGCTGTTTATCATACTAATGAATAATTGTGTTGATAATTTGTTGAGAATTTAGGTTGTTTACAAATGATATAATATTACATAATAGGATCAAAATGAGAGAAGATTGTGATCGGTTGCCAGTGGCCTGGATAGAATATCTAACTGGTTAGGTTAACATGGAATGAAGATAAATGCCAAGAAGACTCAGTTTATTAGGTATACAGATAAAAACAAAAGGTTGTTTGTGATTATAAGGTGGGGACATAATTGCTTGATGAAGTGAAGGCTTGAAGTGTAAATACCTTAGCATAACATTTGGTAATAAACTCAACTGGGCAAGTAATAGAAATGGTTTAAAAAATCCTTCATGTACTAGAGAGGGTGAAATGAGGATGTACCAGAGAAGTGAGGGAATCGGGTTACAAAACTTCGGTCAGACCATTGCTTGAATATGGCGGTGTACTTTGCGACCCACATTTTGGGTATCAAATGCAGGAGCTAGAGGGCATGCAGAGGATAAAAGCTGGATTTGTTTGTGGAAATAACTGCAGGGCCCACTCAGTCACTGATACGATAAAGGAGCTGGATTGGGAGTCATTGGAAGATAGAAGGAGGGTGAAGAGAGTGCTGGGAGTGTACAAAGCATATTTTGGTGATAGCATTTAGAGGGGTATTGGTCAGAGAATTATGAGTATTGCATAGAAAGGAAAAGATAATTGTGGACACAAGCTGGCATTTGATTTCATGTATAAAGGAGTGGGAAAATTTTCTTTTGTTGTGAAGGGGTCAGGAATTTGAATAAATGAAGAATAATAATTTTGAATAACTTGGCAAAAATGCCCACCACATTGAAGAAGTACTTTTATCAGATGTTGTTTTTAGGGTGGAAAGTCCTGAGAGGTCATCAAAAATTTTGATCAGTAATCAGATTTCGTGCAGGTTGGGCGGACTTGATGTCAGTTTATGTGATGGTGTTGGTATGCAGAACTTAGAAATTATTTCAAAGGGACAGTTGCAGGTGGGGTATTTTTATAGAATATTTGTTATTTCATAGCAGCTTAAATTCAGTGCAGTTAGAGTGATGAAACTACGTGAATTACTAATGCTATTTCATATTTTCAGTGAAAATTAATTTTAACAAAAAAAAGTTATGTTGCTGCATAAACTGTTTGTTAATGGGTTTCATCAATATTTTTGGGTGTTTCATGACTTTCATTTGAATGAATAGCTTGTGTAGGTACTGCTTCACTACATTTGCGCAAATATTTTGCTGTGAAAACCTGATCCACACAGAACAGTTTTAAATCCAGAAATTGCATACACAGGGGAGACAAAGCTAACTGTGGCAATACTTATATTTTGATCTGTGGAAACCTGAAAATACCAAGCATTTGTTCTCTAATACGGTGCAATGTCATGAGCTTTATTAACAACATATTATTACAAATCAAACATGAAGTATTGAAATTAATAAAGAAGGTTGAGAGAATACTGTAACAATAATATAATTGTAAAATAATAATAGGGACCCAGTAGGAAATATTATTCCTATTTGAAATAGTGCAGAAGATCTTAACATTCCACAACATTAGACTAATAAAAAGAAACATCATCTACCCTGATAAAAAGTTATTTTACATCCCCTCATTAACATGGAGACTTTTTTACATTTCCTATAGCACAGCGAAAATGTATGCTCCACCCTCCCTAACAAAGGCCCTTCTCTGTTGTTGCTCAATCTGTTATGGTATTCAATGGTATTTTTCTGTCTTCAAGATGGTTATGCTACAAAGGAAAGAGAGACACAGAAAGACCGATAAGAAGATGTGATGAGTCATTGTGAAGTTAGAACAGCTGTATCCTATATCACAAAGTGAATACGATTAAGAATAAAATATATAAGTTATTTAAATGAAAAAAAAAAACAGGAACAGCAGGAGTGACTGCATTGCCAGCAAAACATCAAAAACATTAGAAATGAGAAATTTCTGTAAATAATAATGAAATTCAGTTTATGATGTTTCACTAACAGTAACAAATCAAAAATAATAGGAAAAATAAGTGTGAGTATTTACCTCAAAGCCCCAACTGTTGCTGATGGATTGAAAACAATTTCAGCTCCATTTACTCCAAACATTAACCAGTTCAAGGGATGGTGACGTCCATAGCATATATTCACAGCTATCTTACCAAATGGAGTCTGAAAAATAGTTGGGATTTAGTCTGTATTTTCTAATGATTACTGGCCATAGGGAAATTTTATAAAATTCTTGATACAGCAACATTATTATAATTTTCAATGCTATGATTGAGAATAAACTCTTTCCATGCATCACATTTAAATTGCCCAACCATGTGTTAAGCAGTGATGCAAGTAAAATACATCAGTATCTAAAAGTTGTACAGTCATTTAAATAGATTTTTTTTTTTTAACTTTACAAAGAGAAAGGAAAAACTATTGAAAACAGTGTGACAATGATATTTTTTGGGAGTAATCCAGTGGCGTAACAATAGGGAGGCAGGATGGGCAAAGTGCCATGGTGTAACACATCTTAGAATTTCGCATAACGAAATTAGTTGCTGAGATAGCAGGTTCAGTTGAAGTATATGGGAACACCCTTTTAAAGACATTTTTATAGTTAATTTTTGATAATATTTCCCAGTAATATGTCCTAAATAAGTATTTGTTTAAGTATAAGCAGTAAATTCAATAGTTAAATTCATTTAAACAGCTGATCAGAAACTTAACCTCAGATTTGTATAGGTAGTGTTTGACTTTCATTCAGTTTCTATAAACCAAGATATTTCGTTAGTTCAAAAGATGTTTAGGTAGATATATAGCCAGTAGATAATTAGTTTTGTTATTAAAAGATCTTACTTAGTCTGAATATGTTTGAAAGTGATTTGCCGGTTTTGAATTTTATCACGTAATTTTTCCACTCTAAACACGAAGCATTTAGCTATCAGGAAAACAGTTAAGAAGTCAAGTGATAGAGGTAAAGTATTGTAATTTCGGTTTAGATAACATATTAAAGTTTTAGAAAGATTCATGTAACCTAAAGATCGTTTTTGAATATAATTTGATATAGCCAGACATGTGATTTAGGTAAAAGTTCGATATTTCAGTCTTTTTCGGGGATTCATGAAAAGAAATTATATTCAGAGTAAAGTTTATTTAAAATTAAAGACTTCTGTAAAAGATTCATTTCAAAATATTAAAGCATTTTATAGTAATAAAATAAAATGGGTTTTGGCGCGAGTAAGCAATGATGCAATCGCTCGACATTCGCCGAGGGTGATATCTACAAAAATTCGTAATAAATCAGGGAATTAACTTAGAGATTCCAAATTTTTACAGTAATAGTTTTTCAATAGGGAAATTTGTTTAGAGTTATTTTCAAGTCGATATTCGAAATATTTCAAGACATTAAATTTTATTTTCGGGTTTTAGACCACTTTAAAAAATAGGTAAAATTCTTTATTTGAAATCAGGTAATAGATGAGCAATAGGAGAATAGAATCAAATTTGTTTCAGCTCGATAGGAGCAATATTTCGGTAGTTATGGCAATCACATCTTTACGACTCTTTTCTGGCTAAACTATTAAAGTAACAAAAATTTTTTTAATAACTTAATTCGACGTTTGTAATAATATCTTGCTACTATCAAAATTTCAGAGAGCTAGGATTAATTTTACTGTCATGATCAAATTGGATTTCGCAACAGTTGTCAGAAACTGATCAGCTATCGTATCAAACCCCTGGGAAAGTCGAAACAAGGAAGTTCTCACGGTCCGATTCTATATATACCTCCCCCTTAGCCTAAGCGCGCCCATTCGTGAAGATCCATTTCGTGAACGACTCTTCTAGAAGCAGCAGTGAGTCAATGTAGGCGCGTTATGTCGGGCGGGCGCCTTTCTTGGGCTCGTGCCGCGACTTCTGAAACTACTAAGTCGTGGCGTGCCGAAGTTGTCTTACATGGCGACAATGTAGGGCAAAATTCGTTCTAAATTTTCTGGCCATTCGACTTCGCCGACGCACTTCAAGATCGAGCTACAACCATCATCGAGATTTCCTACAGCTTCTACGACTACACGACAACTCTGGAGGACAACACCTTTGCCGCCGCTGCTGATGCTACAACATCCCGGGTAGCAGCCACCTACCGTCTACCAGCTGGGTCCTTCAGCATTTCCCGTGCTGTTGACGTTCCTGTTACGACGTCCGGACCAGCCGGCGCTGTGCGATCGACGCGTACAGACGCCTCTCGCCGACTTCAACTGCACATCGCAGAGCATCATTTTTCGCCTTGAGCGACACTTCAAGATAAGTATAGCTCTGCTTCTTGCTCCGCGCATTCGCAATCAACAATTCATAAACTTGCATCGTGGGCCGTTCTCACCTCAGCTGACGTCGACATCTGAGCCTTGCCGAGAACATTTCTTTTTCTATCACTACCGCGTTTTCTTCCATTCAAACTTTCATAACGCAGTAGTACCACACCTCTTGGAAATAGTTGAACCGAGCTTATTAAGCATTTCATTTGTTACAATCACAGTAACTACTTTTTCTCTCCCACATAGTGGTGTAATAAACTTTTTTAGTGATTCAATTCACTACAAGCCTGATTATACTAGGCGTCTTCCTTTTTAATGCTACATGTAATAACTATTTCGCGGTTGTCATTACTGTTTTTATTTTCACTGACAAGATTGCGCATCTTTTCCAAAGAGTACCATACTTTGTTTACATTCTGCGTGTGACGACTTTACAGGCTTTGTATTGCGTGTGAAGTTTTGTGTATTTCTGTAGGATAATTTTAAGCTTTGTATTTGTGTGTTTCTATGTGTTTGTGTGTTTCTATTTATGTGTTTTCAAATTTCCAACATTGTTCGTCAGCATATTTGGTGAACAGCTGACTAAATTTTGGGGTTAGATCTTTCCACTTGTTTCATAACAAATCTTTTTCTTTGTGAATGTTCTTTTGATAATAGCTGTAACTTTTCTAGGATATTTTTAATATTCTTTCACTATTTTTATTTCCCTTTTCTTATTTTACAACTTTCATTATGCAGTCAAATAATGATATTCGAAGTCACTCAATGAGGACTAGGTCTCAAAATTTAACTGATAACCAAATTCAGCCTGATGTTACTGAGACAAGTAATATTTCTGACAATTCCCTTCAGTCTACCACTGATACTATCCCTGTTCAGGAGGAACTTGTAGAAAATACTCAACAACCCCAACCTCTACAAGTGGCACATTCAGCAGAACCAATTGCAAATTTGACACCTAATTCGGGTACTGATATAGAAGATACTGTAGCTTTGCAACAGCATAATTCACTAAACAACTATGATCCCAATTGCCATAGTGTTACCTCACACACGACCTCTGAGAGTGATTTTCTGGGTTGGAATAATGGGGCTAACAACACACCTGAAACACAGAATCTTACCCTTCCTTCAACTGAAACTAGTATTAGCAATGTACAGGCAGTACCCACAACCCCTAATACTGACATTTTATCTCTACTCCAAGCACTTAACAAAAAAAATTGACCAGCAAACTAATAAAATAGATGAACAAAAACAAGACTTCCAACATCTTAATAATCAATTTGCTGAACAAAAACAAGAAATCACTAGTAAACTTGATAAACACAAGGATGAATTCAATGTTAAGTTGGAACAACACAATAACGATTTGAAACAACTAGAATCAAATTTCAGAACCACCCTCAACAATTCATGCATATCTTTGGAACAGAAACTCACACAAGCTTTCACAGCCCAAACAAATTCTCTTGAAACACGCATGGGGGGCAAAATATCAAGTCTTGAAAAGAGTTTAGCAAATTCTGAAGAGAGGTGTGAAGCAAATAAGAAAGAATTCACAAACCAATTACAAGAACACCGCACTGAAATGTTACAGACATTTAACAGCCATGCAGATAAGGTTGAAACAAAACTGGAAGATTTTAATATCCAACTTTATTCAGTTAGGGACACATGTTATAAAAATTCAAACATTTTAAGCAACAAATTGGATAATTTTCAAAAAGAAATTGTACCCAGAATTGATTCTCAAGATTCCACAATTGCAAAAATTTCAGCAGACCTGCAACATTTTGTATCAACCTCAGCTGATTCCATTAAGTCCATACATACCACTGTATCTACAGTAAGTAGTAATGTGATACAAATACATAACAAAGTGCAAGATTTAGCTGTGGCTGCAGATACCAACACTCAGCAAATTGCAGATATCCAACACAGTGTTCAAAAAACAGATGACAATATTACTTCACTCACACAAGAGGTTGCTACTAATAAACTTAGGTATACCTCCCTAAATGAACAGGTTATGGATATTGACCAAAAACAACAACACACTCAGCAGCAAGTCTCTGCTTTAGATTTACAGGTGCAGAAAACACAAACCGAGATTCAGGGGTGCCAAAATAAAGTACAACAGCTGGTTAAACAGGGTATAACAGCTGTTGACCTTCGCACATCTGAACTCCCACTCCTAGGAAATAACAAAATTGAAGTCAAACCCTTTACTGAAAATGGATCTGTTCATCCTGTTGACTTTTTACAAAGTTTTGAGGCATTTAGGATTTTTGATTTGTTGTCTGATAAAGAAAAAATTGAGATAGTATTCCAACATCTAAATGGTACTAGTAAGATTTGGGCGGTGAGACATAAAGAATCATGTGAAACTTTTTCTCAGTTTAAAAAGTGTTTCCTGGATAGATTTTGGTCCACTCATATTCAGTTTGCTATTAAAAAGACCATTTCAACAGGTCCTTTTTATCGTCCTGATGGTAATGTCACTATGACTGATTTTTTTCTTACTGAAGTAGCAAAGGCTTGTCATTTAACCATCCCAATACCTGAAGAAGAGTTAGTAAAACATATTCTTGGCAGATTGCCTGAGGAGGTACAAAATTCCTTTGCGTTGCTAGGTATTAGCACCATTGATGTTGCTGAAAAAACACTACACAATTTAGATATGCAACAGGCTACGCGCAGTTACCATCCCTCAAACCAGCGCAGGTTTGCTAGCCATAATAATGACTATCAAAAAGGTTCACAAAACTCACAGCAATATAAAAACAATAACTATAATAGATCACAACAACAAGGAGACAATAATAATTATAATAGTTCTTCTACAGACAACAAAATTACTCAACCTCAAACCAATGTCCAACCTCAAGTTTTTTCAAATTCCAATAGAGGGAGACCTAACATAAATGGTTTATTTAGAGGTAGAGGTAGAGGTCGAGGACGCAATCATAATAATAATCACAGGCCTCCACTGCAAGATGATTCAAACCAGATTGAACACAGGGAAACTACAGATGCTATCATTCATTGTGATGGGGACAATAGGCAATCAAAAAACTAGATTCTGCCAATGTCCTGGTCCAAACAAAGGCAAATGCAATTCTAGGACCACAACATTCACCCACAGTTTCCACAATTTTCCATAATAACCCTAGGGAAGATTTGTTACAAGAGGATGATTTTGAAAACGATGATTTGGTACAGGTACCAATTTTACCAATCTTGGTAAAGGGCCTTAACATTGAAGTTCTTCTTGACACAGGTGTTCAATTGTCTTGTATTTCTGAAGAACTGTTTAACACATTAGATTCCATTACACCAGTCCCTTATTATGAAGTTCCACATATGACAGCCATAACGGCAACTGGAAAAAAGAGTAAACCCATCAAAGTTCAAGCTTTATTAGAAGGCACTATTATGGATACCCCTTTTGATTTAAAAGTGTATGTGATCCCAGGCCTTCAGCCTCAATGTATTTTTGGAATTGATTGGTTTCACCAAACGGCAGCTACTTTAGACTGTGCCAAAAATACTTTATCTTTTTCATTAAATAACAAACGGTTATCTATACAATTACTTAAAGGATGGAAACATACAACATCACCTTCAGTGAAGTTTTTATTTAAGAATATTGAGATAAATATGGATACAGAACCTTTATTTCATAGTAAGGTAGTTCAGTTTTGGGTTGATAAGTTGCACATCCAGGAGGGAGAAGATATACTTGTACAAGTTACTAAAAATGTTGACTCACAACATAAACAAAACTTAGTATATTTAATTGAGGAGTTTTCGGATGTCTTTAATGATCAACCAGGATTAATACAAAACTACCAATGTCATTTTCAGGTTTCTTGTACCCAACCATTCTTTATAAAACCATATCCTATTCCAATAGCCAAAAGGCAAATGGTGGAAGAAGAGATAAACCGCATGCTTCAATGGGGGATAATTGAAAGATCACATAGCCCTTATAATAACCCTTTAGTTGTTGTTATCAAGTCTGATCAAACTGTAAGGTTGGTTTTAGATGCCAGGACATTGAATAAATACCTTCAGACTGAAAGGGATCATCCGTTGCCTATAGATGAAATCCTCCATAACTTTCATGGAAAAAAATATTTAACAAGTCTTGACCTGAGTTGCTCTTACTGGCAGGTACCTATTGCACCTGACTCCAGGCAATATACAGCATTTTTATATCAAGGTAGATCTTACCATTTTAAGGTGTTACCGTTTGGCTTAAACAATGCAGTTGCCAACTTCATTCGTGCCCTAGACCTAGTCTTAGGCCCTAAATTACTGAGTAAGGTACATATCTATGTGGATGATATTTCAATAGCAAGTGAAACCATTCAAGAACATTGGGACACTTTAAGGGAGGTATTAACAGCTCTCAGAAATGGGGGGATGACAGTAAAATTGAAAAAATTCATTTTTCTTACATCCAAAATAGAATTTTTAGGACATGTCATTACACCTCAAGGTATTAAACCTTCACCTGATAAACTGGCAGCAATTAAAAATTTCCCTAGGCCACAAAATAAAACTCAACTTAAGAGTTTCATTGGACTTTGTGGTTACTACAGAAAATTCATTCCAAATCAAGCTCTTAACAGCCCACATTTCCAATTACTATGCAAACAAAATTCCACTTGGAAATGGACTCAGGAATGTGAACAAGACTTTATTAAAGTAAAAGAATCTTTACTCCAAAACATTACCCTACACTCACCTAATTGGAATTTACCAATTTGTATAGCCACAGATTCTTCAGACTATGGCCTTGGTGTTGAGATTTTTCAGGAGATAGAAACGGAGGAGGGTACACAGAAACAAACCATTGCATTTGCTAGCAGATTATTAAATAAAGCTGAACGTAATTATTCCATCACACAGAAAGAAGCTCTTGCGGCAGTATGGACCTTTCAAAGGTTTAGATATTTGCTATTAGGAAGAAGGGTTATCATATATACTGACCATAAAGCCCTATCCTTTCTCCACAAGTGTACTTTATTACCAGGCAGACTTACTCGCTGGACTCTATTGTTACAAGAGTTTTCTTATGAAATTAAATACATTCCTGGCAAACAAAACATTATAGCAGATGCACTATCTCGACTACCAGAGGGTTTAGAACACACTTCAGATACCAAAATTGGTAATGAAGGACCTCACCTATACTATTTAAGAGGTATTCCTTTTGAAAAAGAAACTAGAAGTGCTTTAAAATCTATGAGTCATGAACAAACATTAGACCCCACTCTCAAAATGATAACTAACAGGTTACAGCAGGTAGAACACACAGATAAGCTCCACACTTATTATTGCATTAAAAATGGTGTTCTTTTTCAAAGATCTAATGCATTAACAGATTGGTGGAAGTTGTGCATTCCAGAGCATTTGTTGGAACCTTTAATCCAATACCAGCACTTAAGTCATGGTCACTGTGGACCACAGAAGTGTTTTCAAATTCTAAACCAATATGTCTATTATCCAAATTTACTAAAGTGGATTAAGAGAATTTTGACACCTTGCAAATTATGCCAGTTAAACAAGATAGATACTGTACAAAGAGCAGGAGAGCTCCAACCTATTATTCCTACCAAGCCCCTACAACTAGTATCACTTGATTTGTTTGGACCGCTTCCTAGATCAAGGGGAGGAGTGATACATCTTTGTGTGATTATGGATGTTTTTTCTAAATTTGTTAAACTATATCCTATCAAAAGGGCTACAACAGAAGTCATTTTTGAAAGATTTCACAACATTTCATACCCCAAGTAGGACACCCACTGGCTGTGATTACTGACAATGGACCTCAGTTTTCAAGTCAGAAATGGAATGATTATTTGCAATCTTTACAAATTAAACCACTAAAGACAGCATACTACCATCCCGAAGCTAATCTGTTGAACGTGTAATGCGTGAGCTAGGGAGATGGTTTCGCACTTATTGCAATGAAACCATAAAAGTTGGGCCTTTCAAATACCACAGATTGAGGACGTTTTAAATTCTTTACCTCATTCCTCCACATCTTTGTCTCCATTTGAAATAATATTTGGTAGAAGACCACCACATTTTATACCTGAGTTAATTGACTTTCCAACAAAACATACTATCTCATATGAACAGTCTTTAAAGGTGGCATTACAACAATTAATGAAGAAAGCGGAGCAAAGAAAGGCACGACATGATCAAAAAATTAGACATACCTCATACAATATTGGGGATTTAGTACTTGTGCAAAAACATATGAAATCCTCAGCAATAAATGAAGAGATAAGAAAATTTTTTCCACTGTATGAAGGTCCATTCAGAATTTCTAGGGTTCAGAATATCAACAATTATACATTAGTCCATCCTGATACTAATAGATTTAAAGGACAATATCATGTGTCAGCTCTGAAACCCTTTTACACAACTACTGACCAAACACCTGTAGAGCTAACTTAACACTACACCCTCAGGGCACGTACAACTTGACGTGCGTGGGCTGGCATCCACGAGGTCCCCAGCTGTGATTGCCTTTACTTCCTTCCTTTTCCGGGGCAATCTCCCTTTATCCTTGCACCTTTTCTTTCCTCACCCCTCATATCCCTCAAACACCCTACCTTTTTCATCCTTCTTCTTTTTTTTCCCACTAAAATCACCGAGATACAAATTTTTCTTTGGCCTACACGTTTTTCCTCAATCCTGACTCCCCCAACGTAATGCATCGGAGGAAGGCTTTCTCTCCACAATAGCCACAACAATTACTACTGCCATGGTCAACACCTCTGGCGTTGGGAGTGAGTCAATGTTTTCAATTTGCCATTTTTTATATCTTTCTGGTGGGATTTTTATACTATTTTTATCTTAAAAAGGCTACATGATATGATTATTTTCTACCTTTGTAGTCCTCCATATTTTTTTCTGTTTTAATAATAGCAATATCCCTTTTCAAGTGCCATGATTTCAATTTTTAGTAATATGATGAACTTTACCATGACTTCCCCCCCCCCCCCCCTTACTAAGCTTTTGGAGGACCAGCCTATAATGAACTTCATATACCTGAATTAATTACCTTCCCAAAAACACAGGTTATAGGTTTGAAGTCCTTCTCTTAGGGGAAGCATGGGTAGATAAACATATATATGTTCAGTAAAGTTCAATACACATTTGGATGCATAGAGGAACATTATACTACACATATTAGGACCACATAAGAGAAAATTTCATCCCACCAAGGTACTCTTAATATCCACCATTATAATAATATAAAGGCATAATACATTTACATAACGTGTATCCAGGCCATTGATTTATTGTACCATTTACTTGACATTAGGGAGAAGCACTTTTGCTCCCATACCCTACATGAGACATTCCTAGATTGACACACTACTAAGAACTCTATTACACAAATAGAAGGTTCACCAATCTATAGAATAACTAAACTTGGACATAATATAAATACATTTTTTCAGCTAACAGCTGACAACCTTGTGAGTACACACACATTCCATGGCAATCAACTTAGGTTGACCTTTGACACTTTTCCATGTAAATTTTACATGCGGTATTTATATTCCCTTTGATACTTTGTATAGGTTAGCTACAGGCTTTCCTTCCCATTATAATACTTTATTATACATTAACCTATTTTGATAAAAAACACCTGTACCAGTGTACTGGTACTTAACCAACTGTGTTGTGTTACTTTTAACAGTTAGACATTTTGTAAGCCAGTGTACTGCTGATTGGAAACAGAGTTTCCTTAACATTGATTCTCTACTTTTATTGTTACTTATTTAGTAATTTAGTTTAAGATACCCTTTCTGTAAACGTGATTTACTTTTGTATTCTCAAATGCATATGTCAGATAATAGTGACAGAGACATTCGAAGAAATGACCTTTTAGTACACACATTATTTTGTGCCTAGTATTTAAGTTAGGATTACCCCCTATAAGATTTTTTCATGCTATTATATTCTACTATGTTTCCAATATTATGTATGACTAATAAACCAGTTAATACGTTTTCAAGCACTTCATGCTGTATTTAGAAATTTTGATGTTTTCAACTTTATTTTGAAAGATATTTTTCTCTTAAAATTGTATTTAACTCTTGATTTTGTAATGAGTAAATAATCCATTCATATTCTTGTTGTTTTTCAATGATTATTATTTTTCTCAACTTTTGAAACTTTATTCTAATCACTCTTTTGTAATCATTTTGTATTACTATAATGTTATACTCTTTGTATTATATTATTTGTATGTTATTTACTATTTCTTGTAAGTTATTATGTAGATATTTCATGATAGGTAACTCATGCACTTGTTTTTTTTTGGTTTTTATGTTTCAGACCAGCTGACTGACCGAGGTCCTTGGTGCATCTGCTGCGTCAGACGCCAGGGACTTGCACTCGGCAGACACAGCTTGGGGGCGTTGTTTTGTATTCGTTTTTTTGCCCCCACATATGGTCTACTCCCATGACAGGACATGGCTTTTAGCCCATGTTAGGGAGTTGTTAATGAAACAGAACAAAACAGTTAAAATGGACACATTTATTGTGCAGTGAAACAAAGTGAATTTTTGAGTATTTTTGTAAAATAGAATAGGAAACAAAGAACAGTTAAAAACTGAACATTTATGAAAACAAAATATTTCATTTTTATGTACACAAATGTAAACAAATGTTGTAGAATTTAAGATTTTTGAAGATTTTGATGATTTCATATTTATGATTTTTGTGTAATTTGAATTTTTGACAACATCTGGTAAATTAATATGATAATTTTGATACAAGTATGAGTGAGAATGAATGAAAGGAAGTATGACTGGGCCGACCAACCCACGATATGTAGAATAAGGGGATTTTAGTCTGCACCACCTAAGATTTTCAAGATTTCAGTCAGTTTTCTTTGGAAAATAACTTCAATCTTCGGGGGCATGTAACACATCTTAGAATTTCGCATAACGAAATTAGTTGCTGAGATAGCAGGTTCAGTTGAAGTATATGGGACCACCCTTTTAAAGACATTTTTATAGTTAAATTTTGATAATTTGTCGCGTTGGAACCGGGACAGGTGTGAATTCGAAGGTTACTTGTCAATGAACACAGCACTTAAACTGAGAACAGGTTTATTGAGAACTCAAACATACACGCAGCACTGACTGCCTCTTGGGCAGAATGCTCTTCTATTTATACACAGATAGAACGTACTAGAGATTACAAGAGTAGTTAACAAATGAAATGTGTAGAAGTTACAAGTGACCTTAGGAAACATGTAGAATCTTCTGGAAATAATAAACAGAATTAAATAATTTTTGTCAGTGGGCGGGATTGAACCGGCGACCTTCGGTACCGCAATTCGTGACGCTACCCGCTGCGCCATGCTGGCAGACGGTACACTGGCGTTCATGCGGCATTGCTCCCTCTCCTGAGGAAAACAGCGTCCCGCTGTTAGATTTCTTTTGGGGCACGCTGAAGTGTCCTGGATCTTGATCTTGTCGTGGGTCCTCTGTATGGCAGTTCTGGAGGGCCCCTCCTGTTTGTACTATTATCTTCCTGTCCGACTTCCTCAGTATCCAAACCGTCCTCAGAGTCCTTGAACAAGAAGCTGGTTGTGCCTAGCTGCTCGTCAGGATTGTAGTAAGGCTTCATGCGGAGGACGTGAACAATGTCCCTTCGCTTTCGTCGTTTCGAAGACGGCTCATAATCCTCGACTTCGTATGTGACGTCTGACCGGCGGCGTATGACACGATACGGACCAAAGTACCGCTTCAGTAACTTTTCTGATAGCCCAACCTTCCGGACAGGGGTAAAAATCCATACGAGATCTCCTGGGTTGTACGCAACAGGTCGGTGCTTGCCGTCATACCGCTGACGGTCCCTCCTGGGTGGCCAGTGTTCGTATGCGAGCCAGCTGTCTTGCTTCTTCGACCCTGGTAATGAGCTGTTTTATATAGTCATCCTGAGTGTCGTCCGGCTGGAATGGGAACAGCGTATCCATTGTGGTCTCAGCTTCACGGCCATGGAGCAGAAAAAACGGAGTGAAGCCTGTCGTATCTTGCCTTGCTGTATTATAAGCAAATGTGACCACTGGCAGTATTGTATCCCAATCCTTCTGCTCAACATCCACATACATCGACAGCATATCGGCTAATGTCTTGTTGAAGCGTTCTGTGAGACCGTTTGTCTGAGGGTGGTATGCAGTTGTCATCCTGTGGACAACGTCGCATCTTGACATGACCTCTGATACTAGTCTTGACTGGAATACCTTTCCACGATCGGATATCATCACACGTGGTGCTCCATGCTTCAAAATAATGTCTTCTACTAGAAATTTTGCAACCTCTGGAGCTTCTGCAGTCGGCACAGGTTTGGTGACAGCGTAGCGCGTGAGGTAGTCGGTGCAGACTATTATCCATCGGTTACCGGTTGTCGACTTCGGGAACCTCCCCAAAAGGTCGATCCCAATTCGGTGGAATGGAACTGCTGCAGGTGGAATTGGTACTAGATGACCTGGAGGTAATTGCGGCACATGTTTCCGTCGCTGGCACTCTTTACAGTGACTCACATAATGCTTGACAGATCGGTAGAGACCCTTCCAGTAATACCTGCGTCTGATTCGGTCCAGGGTCTTCACAAATCCCAGATGACCGGATATTGGAGCGTCGTGGAAATACTTGAGAATAGCTGGCTGGAGATGAACTGGAACGACCAGAAGCCACTTGGGGCCTAGTGGATCGTAGTTGTTCTTATACAATGTCCCATCTATCAATTGAAACCCTCCTTTGGCCGGTTCTCCTTTCTCCAAGGCGTCTATGGTTCTTAATAACTCTGAATCTTCCCTCTGTTCAGCTGCAACGTCACCTAATTCAGCGAGGGCTGAAATTCCATTCATGCTGTTGTGTTCTATTAAAGGATTCCTTGAAAGGCTGTCGGCATCCTTGTGTTTGCGTCCGTTTTTGAATACCACCGTGACGTCGTACTCTTGAAGTCTAAGTGCCCATCTTGCTAGTCGACCTGATGGATCCTTCAAGCTGGTTTAGCCAACATAAAGAATGGTGGTCTGTTACGACGGTGAAAGGTTTGCCGAATAAATACGGACGAAACTTGTTGATAGCCCAGACAACTGCGAGGCATTCTTTCTCGGTTGTAGAGTAGTTTATCTCGGGCTTAGAGAATACTCTTGATGCATAGGCTATCACCTTCTCAGCACCTTCCTGAATTTGCACAAGCACTGCACCGATCCCATAACGCTGGCGTCAGTGTGAAGTTCAGTTTCTGCATTCTCGTCGTATAAGGCTAGAACTGGTGCGGAAGTTAGAGCCTCCTTAAGTGCCTGGAAAGATCTTTCTTTAGTTTCATCCCAGTAAAACTTGGCGTCTCCCTGCAAAAGTTCTTGCAGTGGACGTGCCATGTTACAGAATCCTTTTATGAAACGCCGGAAGTATGAGCACAGCCCAAGAAAGCTTCTCACATCACGAATGTGCTGAGGAGTTGGAAATTCCATGACTGCCCCTTACTTTATCTGGATCAGCGCGGACGCCATCTCCGTTGACCAGGTGCCCCAGGATTTTTATCTCTCTGGCGACGAAGAGGCACTTCTTCGGATTGAGGCGGAGTCCTGCAGTCTGAACACACTTCAGCACCGTTGACAGGCGACTCAGATGTTCTTCAAATGTTTTCGAGAAAACAACAATGTCATCTAAATAACAAAGACACGTCGTCCACTTAAGGTGTCGAAGTAAGTTGTCCATCATGCGTTCGAATGTGGCCGGAGCGTTGCATAATCCGAATGGCATTACTTTGAATTCATAGAGGCCATCAGGTGTAATAAAAGCCGTCTTTTCTCTGTCAGCTTCGTCAACCTCGATTTGCCAGTAGCCTGTCTGCATGTCCATGGTTGAGAAGTATGTAGCTCCTTTCAAGCAGTCTAAGGCGTCGTCGATGCGCGGCAGTGGGTAGACATCTTTCTTTGTGATTTTGTTCAGCCGCCGATAGTCGACACAGAATCGCCACGTACCATCCTTCTTCTTTACCGAGGACCACCGGAGATGACAAGGACTCTCCGAAGGTTGAATAATGTCATTATGCAACATCTTCTCCACTTCCTCTCGAATTATTCGCCTTTCGACTGGTGACAATCGGTACGAGCGCTGGCTAATGGGCGGATGATCCCCAGTATTGATACGATGCTTATCGTGGGCCGTTTCGTCTGACCTTTTTTTTGCTGGGGTGTGAATACACCAGAGAATTGGCGTAGTATAGCTAACACCCGGTGGTGTTGTTCCTTGGTCAGGCCGGACCCTATTGGCAGTTCCATAGTTGTTTCCTCCAGCGTGTTGTCGGTACTAGTAACAGAGCATGGATCTTCGTTAATGACGTTGAGCTCGCCCTCCTGGACTGGTTCAGCTGTCCCTATGCACATTCCCTTGGGGATAATTTGTGACTGCTCGTGACAGTTGGTGATCCAAATGTCTCCTCGACCACCGATAATGCTTATGATAGCCGCTGGTATGTAGATTTCTTTCGTGAGCCTAATAAACTTTCTACTATCGACAAGCACTTCAAGGTTGCGGTCGTCCGTGTTTTTGACTGGGACTCTTCTCATTGCGAACGGCGGGATTGTCACGTTGTCAACGGCGAATAACTTCCCAGAAGATTCTGTGTTACGTGTACCCGTCGCAACGACTTCTTCAATTTGCAGCTCAGACGTTCCACAGTCAATGACAGCTTGGGATGCCTTAAGGAAGTCCCATCCAAGGATGACATTATGACTACATTCTGTTAAAATGACAAATTCAACTGGCTGGGTCCTGTTGTTGATGGTTATTCTCGCGACACAAGCTCCAGCTGGCTGGACGTACTTTCCATTTGCGACCTTTAGCACAGTTGCCCCCGTATCACGGAACATTGTCTTCTTTAGTGTGCGACGATAATTGTCCGACAATACGGAGAAAGAAGCTCCTGAATCAACCAGCGCCCGGACAGGTTGGCCGTCGATTATAACGTTGATGAGATTTCCCGACATCTTAGTGACTGTCATCCATGGAGGATTTTCATCTGCGGCGGCCTCACCTCCGTAGATGGTCGCCTTGCTTAGTTTTCCTGCGTGCGGCGGCTAGGGGAGCGGCTGGTAGCTCTGTCCGGCGACGATGAACGGCAGCGGCGCGTCGGGGATCGACCTCGTCTAGGGTACGGCGATGGGCTTCTTCCCGTAGGTCGACCGAACTCGTCAGCGGGTGGCTGCCTGGGGTAGAACTGTTCGGATGGCGGACGTCTTGCGGCAAAATAATCGTCAAATACTCGTCTTCTCTCTCTGCAGTAGCGTATGACATGTCCAGGGCGCCCACAGTGGAAACATACTGGCGCGTTGTCTTCTGTCCTCCAGACGTCCGTTCGTCTGCGGGACGTCATAGGTGCCGGAGGATTTGGTTGTGGCCGTGTCAGCCGGTTCCTAGGCTGCCGTTTGGCAGCTGCAGCATACGTCATATCAGGGCGAGGCCATTCTTCACGTCGAGTGCGATTGGCTCGGCAGACAGGAGCTATTGTCTGAAATACCTCTTTTTCCGCCGCGTCGGCTCCTTCATGACCCACTGGGCTTACATCCATGGCCATGATCTGATGCTCACTCGGTTCAAGAGTCCCAGCTGCCATGAACTGTTGTAATTCTTCTCTCACAATTTGTCGTATGAGAGACGCAAAGTCGTGCTGGTCTTCCACAACTGCCATAGGGACTACGTTGGGAAGTCTGTCATACTTCTTTCGCCCAACCCTCCTTTGTTGCATCTCCTCAATCCGCTGGCACCACTTGATGAACTCTTCCGTCGTAGCGACGTCTTTTATCAGAAGAGCTTGGTACATGTCTTCTGCAATACCTTTCATTAGGTGCGTGATTTTGTCGGCTTCAGTCATATTCGGGTTGACTACGTTGCATAGGGCCAAAACATCCTGTATGTAAGATTGCGTCGGCTCCCCATGTCGTTGGGCCCGGTTCTTCAGTTGTTCTTCCGCCGAGCGGATTTGTCGCTGGTGGTCCCCAAACGTTTTCTTAAGTTCCGTCTGGAACATTTCCCAGTTATTCAGTTTTTCTTCGTTGTTCTCGAACCACTGCTGGGCGGTTCCGTCCAGATAGAAATAAACATTTGCCAAGCACATAGTATGATCCCACCTGTTGTACTTGGCGACTCGGTCGAACCCTTTTAGCCATTTGTTAGGATCCTGTCCAGCGTCTCCAGAGAACACCGATGGGTGTCGAATGTGCAGCTGGCTTGCCGCCATGGGTTTCCTAATGACGCGGACTTTCGGAAGGACGTACTGAGTATATCCTTTGTAGTCCGGTTCCAGTCCGTGTAGGCGGCGACTTTTACGTTGCCTAATCGGAGCCACGATGATGCAGCTGTTGCACAGGGTACCCGGCGTCTCCACCAAACTATGTCGCGTTGGAACCGGGACAGGTGTGAATTCGAAGGTTACTTGTCAATGAACACAGCACTTAAACTGAGAACAGGTTTATTGAGAACACAAACGTACACGCAGCACTGACTGCCTCTTGGGCAGAATGCTCTTCTATTTATACACAGATAGAACGTACTAGAGATTACAAGAGTAGTTAACAAATGAAATGTGTAGAAGTTACAAGTGACCTTAGGAAACATGTAGAATCTTCTGGAAATAATAAACAGAATTAAATAATTTTTGTCAGTGGGCGGGATTGAACCGGCGACCTTCGGTACCGCAATTCGTGACGCTACCCGCTGCGCCATGCTGGCAGACGGTACACTGGCGTTCATGCGGCAATATACTACTGGTGCCAGATACCTCCAGAAATCTACCAAGAACTTGTTGAATCAATGCCACGCCAAATCACTGCTGTGATGCGTTCTAAAGGTGGACCAACACACTGTTAAACAAGTGGTCATAATATTTTGGATCATAAGTGTATATAAGATATTACCTGCAGAAATAAGTTTCTCTAATAGATAAAAATTGTGGAAAGGTAGGTATATATGAAAATGTATAAAATATTTCGAATATTGTCTAGAAAAAAACAGAGAAACAAGTTTCTAATAAATAATAGGTGGTTTTTCTAACTATATAATTTCGGTTATTTGTTTTTTTTTCAGTTTTCTAGACATGCAGAAGAGAAGCAATTTAAGGGTAATCGCACTGTAACAATGAACCAAAGTTGCCGATCGGTTGAGATTGTAAAATTGTATGTAGGAAGATTGTTGTAGTTTCAAATTCTGACAGTAGTATACAGCAAAACGATTAATGTTCTCAGACACAAACGTTTAAGTACAACTGTTGTTGTAAAAGAATTGTCTCAAAATTACACGTTTGACAAAGAGAATGCTTTAGCGGGTAGATGGCGTGCAACATCTGACTGAATTGTAGTGTATTTGCAGGTTCCTGGTTCAAATCCGGTCACAACTGAAATTATTACGGACCTTGACCTTCATCTCTGCCAAAGTTTTGCTTTGCTAAAGCTCCGTGATTAAACTATTGGTTCCCTTTACGCGACGGTATTTTCAGGTGACTATGACGGAGGCGGATTGCGTAGCCTGTAAAAGATCATTCTTCAACAAGTCTTTCAGGGACCGCACGAAGGAGTCATCACAACTGACATCTCAAGAAATAATGTTGCAGGCTGCCAACAATGCCTGGAGAGTGATCAAGGGACAAATGTGTCATTACAAACGTTAGATATAAAACTTTGACGCATTTTGGTATTAGGTAGTCCCATTTGAGAAAAAAGATCCTTAGCGAACGTTATTTTTGAAATCATATTTGATCCCAAGTTTATATTCATAATTGTACATTTTTTGTAACGGTGAAATTCAATTATCTTAAGTACTTTTTATGAAATGTAACCAGTAAAAACAGGGAATTACACCGTATTTACGTATTTCACATCTTCTCTCTATATATTAATAACCTAGGTGAAAACTTCGCAACCCTTTATAAGAACATTGCGCACATGGAGAAGTGTGATATTTGGCATAGTTAAAGTTTATATGGAGAAGAAGAGCAAAAAGCTCTATGTATAATATGTATTACAAATAGATTAAATTAAATAAAATAGAACATTCGTTGTTTACATTCAATTGTTTTTTTTAGTGACAACGACATTCAGCGATTCTGCCAATGTCTGCGGCATTTGGTCATTAGTAAAGAAAAAGAAAAAATAATAAGCACAAATAATACATGTTACAAATACATTATTAAATAAATAAAACATAAATTCGCGAACGTGAGTGTGTTTGAAATCGGATCGGAGCCAACTATCTGACGTGTATTCCCAGTATTGAGATAATGTGTGGTCTTTGGTGAAACAAAAGACCACACAATGTCACATAAATTAGAGA
>JARYHS010009770.1:0-21000 GCA_031002005.1 Vandiemenella viatica | reverse complement strand
CATGTACCTGAATTTTGAGCTTATCTTCCATTCATTTAAGTAATAGTACATTTTCACACGTATCAGCCTATTCCTTGATTATTTGTATCTGTAGTTATTACAAATATTTTCCGCTTAGTGATACGTGTTGAATATGTTTATCGAAGATCAAATCTATATTATTTAATGACCGTATCTGGAAGATACAGATGCAAGATACAAACTAAATGATTATTTTCTAATGACACATGCATTTAATATTTAGAGCATAGCGCTAGTACACTACACGTAAATGTCTCCAAAATATTTTCAGTATACCACTGATATAAGTTCACTAAAATGTTTTATCGTAGACCAATTTCTACATCTGTTATGAACACGCACATTTATTCAGAATGTTCAAGGCACACCGCAGTATACATTAACTTAAGTGCTTTATCACTAAGCAGTGATCAGGTTTAACAATTGATATCACATACAAATATATAGTTACACAGTCGGTACCAGAAAGACGAAAAGAGACTATTAGCATTTGATGATTTCTTAAATCATGGACGTGATAATGGCTAGCAATGTTGCCAATTGAAAGACCCTCTGCTGTAACGCAGTATTTCGAAGCAACATATTGTAGCGTCAGATTGAAGTTAAAAATGTAAATTAAGATCTTCTAAGATTGACTAAAATTGTACATCCATCTGCAGAGAGATTTTATTGGAGTCGACTAATAGGTTACCCAAAAACCTCAAGCAAATGAACAGCCTCTAGGAAATTTGCTGGACTGCGATGATACTTGGGGTTATTTCTTGCTAATATCGTTGTCTTATAGGCGTTTCGTTTGGCGTTACAGGCTATAATTTTTCTTTTATTGGTGGCTTTTTCAGATCGGTAAAGATGGACAAAACCAAGGATCCCTAGGTGCCACGAAGGCTTGGGTGGTCTGCATCATTGGTTGTGAACCTGGGGTAGCTGGGTACGCATTATTTTGTCTCTCAGGTTTTAATTCAACCATTCGCGACATAAGCAGTAGGGGATGACTCCCAATCAAAATGTTGTATATGATAGCACAGAATTAAATTTAAAAGTATGTATGAAAAGGGGGGCATTGTTAATAGTGATTCGTCGACTGGATGGAGAAGCTGAACTGGTGTCTTTCAGAAGAGTAAGAATGAACGAGGTGGCATGGTGTTTCACTTTGCTTTCTCTTATCTTGTTCACAAATCACAAAATAACAACATGAAAACATCTACACCCGCAAAGACAACCAGCAGCCATCTCAGTTAGTAGTTCTACGCAGGTTGTGGAAGGTAAAATACACTCTAGCAACAGCAACACGGGTGCCTTCTCGTGTTGATAACATTTCATGTACAGCAAGAGACTACTAAGTGGCGTTTCGATAGTGTGATCGTGAGTTTTAAATTTTGTCGCAGACTTCTGAAGAGACAATTTTAGCATCATTCGTAACCCCCTTCCCCTCTCACCATCGGTGTACTACTAGCAGCAGTTCGTTTCTCGTGCAAAGCAATCACCGACGTCATGGCCAGTCCCCTTGTAACTGTCAGCACGCTTTTCTCTTATGCTGCCCCCTCTCACTAATTTGTATTTATCAATATCGGTCCAGTAATTTTAATATTTAATTCAATGGATAGAAATACATCTTCAACAGATATGTGACAAGGGTGCGCAGACTTCCGCGGTCGTTGTCGATGTTATCTTGGTTGTTGGGTTCTTCAGAGTCTTCTGAAGAAGGCCACAAAATGATTGCCGAAACTTTAGGTTTCTATAAATTGACGTGGTTCAACCCGGACAACCAAGAAAACAAATATGTGACATGGCTTTAACCGCCACTGAGTGGACTAAAAATTTTGCCTTTTTTATTTGATGAGTCTGGAAACACTTAACAAACCTGTCGTCTAACCGGCTGACTACAGGTGGCGAAAACAATGCTCGTCTTCAGCACTGATACAGAACTCTGACTACCTAACCTGAAGCATCTCGAGACACGGCTGGCATGTAAAAACCCTTTCCTCCCTGACGGTACTTATAAGTACCACTGTATTTACCATCATATAATTCGACAATACCAATGTCCACTGCATTGTTAAGCCTGTTCATGTATTGTTGTATGATTAAGTCAGACAATGACAACATTTATTTTTAAATTCTACGTGAAATTGCCGAGAAATTAATTTTCTAAGTTGGGGCTTGACAGCATACTGACCAGAGTAGCAAGTGGTACATTACAATGAATTTTTAGATGATACACTAATTTACTTGGTAAGTGTCAATTTCTGCTATTACTTTTTTAGTTTGAACATTTAACCATATATTTTTTACCTATAAAATATGTTTTTCTAGTTTCTTTACTAAATAATCTAGAAAAACCAACGTGGACTTATAAGTACCGTCAGGGAGTTCTGGGTAGTTTTATACAGATTATTGGTCAAATACATTTAGCAAGTATACAATTGGTTTTATCATTGTTTTAGATATTTTCAAATGGATATTTTTATGAAATACACTCTGATTGAAACTCTTCTCTTAGAAGTTTATAATTTATCAGCTCTTCTCTTAGAAGTTTAATTTATCAAGGCAAAAATGAAGAAATGCCTAGAATGTTCTCAGATTACTCATTAGGTCAAAGAGTGTCTTAGAATTGACTGAAAAAAATGGAGCAATGACGATGTTATCTAGTATTATCGTTATTTTTCATCAGTTTCATTATTAAAAAACTGAAACAACTTTTGTTTGTGGGAGAATCAGACCCTACTGCATGGGACTTTCTAACAACCTGCTGATGGAAAACTAAAAAGAGGAGATTGTGACAATGAATTTACAAACCTAGGTATTTGCTACTGGAAATGGAAGGATTAAAAAGGTCATACATTTAGTATCAAATTTTCATGGCAGCGGTGAAACTCCACTTCACTGGTTGGGATCAATGGCAACTTCAACACATGGGCCTCTCTCGGGTTGGATTGATGACCTGGTGGATCTTGGACCAGAGGGCCTCTGGCCGGTCATCGAGGGCCACCTCCGGCAGTAGGTCCCGTAGCATTTTGCCCATCCTGCCACCCTGTTGTACACCACTAGTTATATGCAAAGAAAAAGATAGATTCAAGTCGACAATTTCATGGTCAGGGAGTCGTACAAGGACAACAATACCTTCATGTATGGGGTTGATACTGCTGATCAGCTGATGACTTTGTGCAATGCTGACAGAAGATTACCGAAATCATGGTAAAGATTGTTTTGGGAATTCTGGATGTTGTATTTGTCAATGGCTATAGCATAAATGGTCCGATATTTGAAAAAAAAGTCTGTAAAATTTTTTAGAAGATCCTTTGCACAAGGTATGATGACTATGAAGGATATCGGTAAGAAGAAAAGGTCATATATATATTTCACCAACCCTCATCCATTCAAACAACACAAGTCATACTATTCCACAATGAGAGATGTAAGATTGGGAAACAGAGGTATACACTGTCCCTAAATTGTAAAAATCAGATGAAGATGTGAAGTATGTAGAATGAAGAAAATACAGTCAAAATATCATTCCAAATGTTGCACTGCATGTCTTTTGTGTCTGAATGAGCAAAAAGAATCGGTTTTTTTGAATATCATGAGGCAAACATTTCATACCAATATGAACATAATTGACTCAATTGCTATTTCTGTACATCCTGTGATACACAAAGTCCCTGACGGTACTTATAAGTACCGGCTTAGTAATTAGCACTTAGTTCCAAAAAAAAAAATTGAAAAAATATGGTTGTTTAATTTCAAGTACCTTTATACAAATATATAATTGAAATTATAAATTTCCCTTTTTTCCAATAGCCGGTAGGAAAGGGTTAAGCGTTCATCTCACATTATGTCAAAATTCAAACGAAACGCTGAACTATCGCAAACAAAACTTAGATATAGTGACGGTATGAACGTAAATGTTTAAAACAACCTATCAACAACAACAAAAAAATATTTTTTCATTATTTTAGTTTAACTATTACAAAATTAGAGGAGGACAAGGTATCACACGATTGTTGTTGATAGAGTTCATCGGAAGCCGACAGCAATGAGCCTCACCATTGCTATTAGGCATGTCACTGCAATTAAAATACACAGGATTCCTTTTAAGCTGAAATGCATAAACTAATATCTGACCGCACAGAATGCATAACTAGGCTAATGAATACTGAATACCGTATGAATGAGTTTGTTATTACTGTAATTCCCGTTTCACCAAAACATTGCAATACACATTCCAAATAGCGAAGTTACACTAAAACGTTCAGCTCGACTGTTTGCACTGACTTGGCGGCCTGCAATTTGTGAGAGAGGCTCTTGGGCTTTTGTCGCCATGGCAACTCGGGCTGCCGCAGTTAGCATGTGGCTATCGGCAGCTCAAGGTTACATGAATAAAAATCACTCTTTTGGGATACAAATGGATGTTTACATACTTTAGACAATTTTCAGGCAACAGTTTTCTCAAAATCAAAGTTCAAATACACACTAAAATTCCTATAAATAATTAAAACATTTATGGCATCCCTATTCAAGTATAATTAATACACAGAGTTTTATGCTGTTTTAATTCATGTTGAGTCTTATTTTTCACCTTCTTAATAATAATTAGACGCTATAGGTGGGTGCGATATACCGGTTGTAGGTCATATTTTTTGGGAAATTCTAGAACATAGACGCACGTGACGGAGTAAACCGTTTCGTTTACGTGCATTCAATGATGGCATATATATATATATATTATTTCTATAAGGTGTTTTTATGTTACAAGTTGTTAAGGTTCTTTTGGTGATTTAAGAACCGCATTAATTAATTACAGAAATCACCAAAAAACAAGGTTATGTGCAGATGTTCGTTTATTTATGATCAAAACAAGTCAGCGACATTCACAATCACAGGTACAATCCAAAGATGCACTTCTGAATACTGTCAACTAACAACTGAATGACAACTTAATACATAATGAATGTCTCTGTAACACTGAATTAATACTTAATGCAAACTAAACTCTCTGTCCAGGCGATCTGTTTATATAGAGTCTATCGAAATTACGAGAATTCTTCAAAGGCATCCGCCCGATATTTCTCGATCATTAACAATCACTCAAACAATCAAACATATTAAAAACAATCGGAATTGATACAAAATTAATTAATAACATTACAAAATGATTAGAAATGGTAATTAGAGATACTTAAATACAAAATTATTTACAGAAATCCTTTCAAATGGTGGAAAATTGTCCTGTAGACATCGTAACTTACATATATACATGTAATTACAAACTTTTAAAAATTCTCTTGCACCATTCGGTTCTTAAACATATTAAATGGTCTTTAAATAATTTTCTTACCTAAAACAAAGTCTATATACACTTATTTACAAGAATTTACAAAATAAACATATCAAATCACTTTCAAGCAAACTTTGGCTCACTACAAATATTTCACACAGTACAATATATTCAAAATTCAGGTATTAGGGCTGTTACAACCCCTCCCCAGGATTCACTTAATTTTACACAGATAAAATTGATTGAATCCGTCACGAATCTAAGCAGGTTGAATGTACACATAATGCAGACACGAACAGATTACAATCAATCAACCATAATGACTTTTACAATGAACAAATACAATTCTTCATTACATACAACATCTGCACATAGTCCATGACACTGATTTTGTTTACAATAATTGTCTTTTCTCAGATCCAATCATTTTATTTCATTTACTGTTTTTACACAACAAACGTTCAATGCCATCACCTTAAGTTACAATTATTTTCACTCCAAATTACACACTTGATGTCTGCTTGTTTATGACACAGTCTTTTACATTTTACAGCTGATAATTTGTCACCAATGTAGAAAGTCACAACATCATGAAAACATCAAAAGTTCTACACAAAACTGTCACAAATTATACATTGAAATGCTTACATCTGCATCTGAACTTAAGTACTCACACAAACTATTTACATGCATCAATTCATAAAACTTATTTACAAAATTAGATATTTACAGGCTATTGACCCCTCCCCAAACCATGCATTTCAATTAATTCTCATAAGTGGGTTTCAGGATTTCCCTGGAAACCCAGAACCATGTAAGTTACTTTTTCCTAACCTTCCAGTTTTCTTCAACTTTTGTATACACATTTAATATTACATTTCTATTTTCACAAAGCTTCATTATATACATACAGAAACACAAACTTCCAATCATCTCAGACAACAGACTTTGGTACAACCACGCAACAGCTGAGACATACAATGGTTCTGTTTTAGCAAATTGATTGTCACTTAAAAGCAATGCTGTTGACTCAACTGGTAATACAAATTTATTATTCTCACTACTACAGTTTAGTCCATCATTACTCCCAACCCCACTCTTCATCATCTGATTACTACTTAAACTTACCAATTATATGAATCAGTACCTAAAACTGTTTTAACATCTGGCTTACTGACTTCATCCACCAAATAATTATTTTTCTCAGCAACTACTACTTCACTATCAGCTTCCACATCAAAGAGAGTACAAAACATAGTGTCATCTAAGTCACATTCTGTACAATTTTCCACATCAGAAACTGGTTCAAAATAAATCCTTACTCCCACCCATTTCTTCATGTCATCATCTACACCAAATAGAGAGCTAATAATGTATCAGCTAGGTCAAAATTAGGACATTTTTCCAACTTAGGGATTGGTACATATGGCTTTTCAACCTCTCTCTCTTCAGAAGACAAATACTTTGACTTACAATTCTCCTCCTCATCTGGGTCTCCTATCCACACCACTGTATCACCTTCATCTTCAAGATATCTGAGAAACTCCTCGATTTCAGCACTTCTACAAACTTCATTACCACCTATACAAGCACACATAGTCCCAACTATGCCATTCTGGACCTTACAAGTTTCCGATAGCCACACTGTAGTATGCACTATAAATTCTGCACCCCTTTTTGTAATTAAGCAGTGACCATTTCGAAAATCTTCTACATGAAAATTATTACTTTCGCATACTGATTCTAGTGATAAGGTACTATGGTGGTCCCCTTCCCGCTTTATCTTATTATCAACCTTTACATCATCAACCTCATTAATTACATCTATCATAACCTTATCCTGAAATTCACTTGCTGCTACCCCACCTCTTCCAATAAATCTTCTCGGGGATTATTCATGAAAATGGTATTAACGCTATAGCAGTTGGTACCTGGACCCACATTCTTACCCACCACTGCGGGGCCCATAACAGGGGTGGTCTTTAGTTTGCCTGCCCCCATGCTGCTTTTCCCTTTCAGATTGAGGGTTCTGTTCTCTTACTTCCCCATTATTATTCCTCCTTGCGTAATTATCACGATCCCATCCCCTCGATCTACCATCCCTTGACCCATTACCCCTTCTAGGGGGACTCCTACTGCCCCTCCTATGGTGTTGATGGTGGTAATGTTGTTCATTGAATGACTCCTGGGCATCCAAGCGTCTCAACAATTCAGAAACTCTATCCACATTTACTACATCCAAAGTGGCAATTAAATTTCTTGTTTGCTGAGGTAGCCTAGCTCCTATCAAATCAATAAATTCCTCCTCTCCATAAGGATGGTCTAGGTACTTACAACGGATCCAACATTTATGAAAAAAATCATGTTGAGTTTCCCTACCAGGTTTATAGGGTCTACCAGTCATCAACTCTCTCTTTTCTTGAATCTGCCTGCTTGTCGACCAAAATGTTTCAAAAAGTTTTCTTTAAACAGCTTGTAGTCAGTCACTTCCCTAGCTTGTCTATCACCCCATGCCCTAGCATAAGACTTAAGATGTTTACCCACAAGTGCAATTTTCTTATTGTCGGGTAACAAATTAAAATAGTCTGATCTTTCAAAATTATCTATAAACTCAATAGGGTGAAGCCTCCCACTATCATCATAGAATTCAAATTCTTCTTTTACATCGACACTGAAATTTGGATTACCTGTTAAGGGAACCTGACTTAACTGAATCTGTAACCCAGTAACCTTTTTTCTAACAGATTTACATTACTTTCTAATCCATGCGCTAACTGTTCCTGCTGCTGCCACCAATGTATTAATATTTAATCCCACCTCTTGTCTCAACTCATTGACCCTTTGAGCAGCTTTACTATCACTGGCTTGGAATAAAGCAACATATTCCTGCTTCATCTTATCACAATTTTCACTGACTTCCTTCACCTCTTCATAAATCAAATTTTCACATTCAGCCTTATTCTGTTCACAAAATTTTGTAACTTTCTCAAATTTCTCCTGACATTCTGTTACTACCTTCCCCAATTTAGAATCTAAATTGTTAATTTCTTCCTTGAATTGAGAGCTAAAACCCTGAAATTGCTCTGTGATTTTAACATCAAAAACATTTAGTCAATTCAGAGAATTTGCTCTCAAAATCAAATTCATTTTTAAACTCAGAAAACTTACTGTCAAAATTACTATCAATTTCGAAAAACTGAGACTTAATTTCAGAAAATTTGTTGTCAAGATTTAACTCATTTTTAAATTCAGAAAATTTGTCATCGAATTTTCCATTGATTTCTGCAAACTGAGAATTAATTTCAGAAAATTTGCTATCGAATTTGGAAAACTTGCTATCAAATTTGTCATCAATTTCGGAAAACTTACTGTCAAACTTACTATCAATTTCGGAAAACTTTGCATTAAAACTGGCTACAAAACACTCTAGGAATGCTTGTAGGTTCTGATTATCAGCCATTTTTAGTAATTAGCAAAATCAACATAAAAAACAAAATTAAGAAAAATTAAAATCTTTCCAATCTGCCACACAATAGCATGGAAAATAAATCACTTGAATATTCAATGCAGTACTTACAATTCTTCCTCAATTTTGTATCACATTAAATTTAACTTAGAAGCACTTATTTAACCATTAAACACCACACTGACTTCAAACACTTAACCACACTTTTCACAATTCACTGTAGGAAGACGATTTTGAGGCCGAAGGAAATCCACTCGACGTCGGAAGATTACAGCCGATTGCCGATGAAAAATCTCCGCCTTAGGCCGTCAAATCCGTGTCGTCGCCGGTCGAAATTTCCTCGCAATTTTCTGCAGATTCCTTTTAGAAGATAAACATCCCACAGATGTTTAAGAACTTCTCGTCATGTCAACGGTCGCCATGTTAAGGTTCTTTATGGTGATTTAAGAACCGCATTAATTAATTACAGAAATCACCAAAAACAAGGTTATGTGCAGATGTTCGTTTATTTATGATCAAAACAAGTCAGCGACATTCACAATCACAGTTACAATCCAAAGATGCACTTCTGAATACTGTCAACTAACAACTGAATGACAACTTAATACATAATGAATGTCTCTGTAACACTGAATTAATACTTAATGCAAACTAAACTCTCTGTCCAGGCGATCTGTTTATATAGAGTCTATCGAAATTACGAGAATTCTTCAAAGGCATCCGCCCGATATTTCTCGATCATTAACAATCACTCAAACAATCAAACATATTAAAAACAATCGGAATTGATACAAAATTAATTAATAACATTACAAAATGATTAGAAATGGTAATTAGAGATACTTAAATACAAAATTATTTACAGAAATCCTTTCAAATGGTGGAAAATTGTCCTGTAGACATCGTAACTTACATTTATACATGTAATTACAAACTTTTAAGGAATTCTCTTGCACCATTCGGTTCTTAAACATATTAAATGGTCTTTAAATAATTTTCTTACCTAAAACAAAGTCTATATACACTTATTTACAAGAATTTACAAAATAAACATATCAAATCACTTTCAAGCAAACTTTGGCTCATTACAAATACTTCATACTGTACAATGCTATTCAAAATTCAAGTATTAGGGCTGTTACAAAGTCCTTATCTCCCTTCACACTTGACTGAAATCATTGAATGAGGTGTAATTTTAGACCTTATGGTCTCCACTTTGAACATATCATATTTGAAGACAGGAATTTTTCGGAATTTAACCCATAAAGGGCAAACAAGTCAATATTTCTAAAAAACTGTTTTTTGTATTCCTTATCACCCTGGATACCTATCTGAGATTGTTTACTGAAGTATCATTTTAAAGATTAAGATCTCCGCTTTGGTGACTTCATATATTAAGTCATGAATTATTCGGAATTCGATCCTTAAATGGCAAATGTATCAATATTTCTGCAATGCGTTTTTGTGTTACCAGCCATTTATCTCCCTTCATATCTAACCAATATAGGTAAATGAGGTATCATTTTAAAGATTAAGGTCTCCTCCGTGGTCACATTATATTTTAAGAAAGAAATTTTTCGTAATTCGACCCTTCATGAGAAAAATTACCATTATTTCCATAACGTATTTTTTGTTTTTTTTTGTCTCGAGCTATTTATTTGCCTTGATATCTAACCAAAATTGAGAAATCGGGAATTATTTTAAACTAAGTTCTCCGCATTGGTCTAATCATATTTTTAAAAAGGAAATTTTCGGAATTCGACCCTCAAAGGACAAAAGTATTAATATTTCTACAACGCGTTTTCGTGTCACGACCCATTTATCTCCCTTGATATCTACCTGATATACTGTAGATAAATGAGATATCATATTAAAGACTAAGGTCTCTGCCTAAAGGGCAAAAATGTCTATTTCCAAAATGTGTTTTTGATGTCTTGATCCTTTTATCTTTATGTATATCTAACTGAAACTGATAAATGAAGTAGGATTATGAAGAGTAATGTTTCAACTTTGGTGACATCATATACAAAGAAAGAATTTTTTTGAAATTCAACCCTTAAAGGGAAAAACTATCAATGGTTCTACAACGCATTTTTGTGTCACGAGCCATTTATATCTAAATAAAATAGAAAAATGATGTATCATTCAATAGATTAAGGTCTCCGCTATGGCCACGTCATATTTTAAGAATTTTTTTTTTCATAATTAAACCCTTAACCTGCAAAAATATCAGTATTTCTAAAATGTGTTTTTTGTATCTCGAATCATTTATCTCCCTTGATAATTAAACAAAATTGATAAATGATATTTCATTTTAAAGACTGGGGACTTAGTTTTTGTTACAACATATTTTAAGAAAGGATTTTTTCAAAATCCCACCCTTAAAGGGCAAAAGTATTCATATTACTACAACGCATTTTTCTATTATGAGCCATTTATCTCCTTTGATACGTAACCGAAATCGATAAATGTCATATTGTTTTAAAGATTAATGTCTCCACTTAGGTAAAATCGTAAATTAAGAAAGAATTTTTTGGCATTTAATACTTAAAGAGGTCACACGTATGATACAGTTCAGAGCCATGTCCCTAGATCTACATCTACATCTACATCTACATATATACTCTGCAATTCACAAAATTGTGGGTGGCAGAGGGTGCTCAGCACCAAAGCTAATCTCTTTGCTGTGCATCCCAATCCCTAATGGTACGAGGGAAAAAAGAATTCATATAAGAATCAGTCCGGCACCTTATTTCTCTAATTTTATCTTTCCTGTCCTTCCGACTCAAATAGGTTGGTGGAAGAAGTATTTCACTACACTCATGAGTGAAAGTTGGAGTACGCAAGTTTTCCAATAAGTTTAAACGAAACGTGTGTCGTCTATCTACCAGAGACTCCCAACCTAATCTACTAATCAGTTCTGTGACGCTTTCATAAGGACTGTAGCAAGCGGTCACGAATCGAGCGGCTCTTCTCTGTACTTTCTCTATACTTTCGATCAATCCCTTACGAAACGGGTCCCAAATGGCACAACAATAATCCAAATGTGGACGCACAAGAGATTTGTACGCTATCTCCTTTGTTTGTTCATTACAATTTTTCAAGATTCTACCTATGAATCGCAGCCTAGAATTTGCTCTACCTACTAAAGAATTAATGTGTATGTCCCATTTCATGTTCCTTTGTACTGTTACTCCCAAATATTTAATAGAATCGACCATATCAATAACTGTATTGTCTAACTCGTATTTCTGAACAATCGGATTCTTTTTGTTAGTTATGCTCATTGTCTTGCACTTTTTACAGTTTAGAGTAAGTTGCCACTCAGCGCACCAAGCCAAAATAACACCTTATGACGGATTGAGGAAATAACACATTACGAAGCTCAGCAAAATCATAATGAACATTTAGAAAACGTAATGAAACTGTTAACACTCGTCAAATAACTTCCATTAGATAACACTTTAGACACAACTCTTCCCATAATTAATACTTTATAACTTTACGAAACCTAACCAATCAACAGACATTGCTACTACGAGGCAAGCCAGGACAGTGAACCATTATTCGTCTTACCTGCTACTCAGATGTTCTAGTAGCGACTACATCTTCTCCTCGCGAATGCTTCCAACAGAATGAAGAAGGAACAATATGGCGATATCAACTTTATTCGCCAAGGAGCGTACCACGCCATGTGTCTTGACAGCCGCCATTGCTCAACCAGCCAATCATAGACAAGAACACTTGTGACGTTGACTTCTCAACTTGGTGGTGGGAGCTTTGTTCCACACCAGAACTATATATTGTCTCTGCACCAGAACGCGCTAGAACCACCCACCATTGGAGTGTGTACTGCCAAGCCTGACGCACGCGCTCCAAACGTTAAGATGTCGTCTGCTCCTTGCATTGAACTTGTTTCAAACTTCCGAGGAAGCGAGTACACAAATGCAATCCATGCCTTCCCACTTGAACGGTGGGAAGCTCGTCTTGCGCCTGGCAACGCTGTTTGGGAGGTATTCGTCAGTGTCAAGTTGGGCGAAGCTATTTACAAATGGCGAAGACCAACCGACAGCTTCAGCAGTTTTAAGCAAACTTTGTCAGACCCCATTTATGGGGCCAAGCATGCTGACGCGTCAGCTACTGACGCCAAGTATAGAGACGCACGTATCACGTGCCCTCTTATTTTTGCGGAGGGCTTTACTGAAGCTTCCTACCTCCAAGAAGCCACGCAGCGTCTGATGTCACCTGCTTCCCCAGCATCTGAACGCTCAGCGGAACCGGCAGATGGCAGCACTGGCCAAACCAACGACGTTATGATTGCAGCAGCAGATATCAGAATTGTCAGTAAACTGTTTTTTATACAATACTAGCTGACCCGGCAATGCTTCACTATTGCTGGACTTGAGTAGGCACATAGATTAAATGAAAAAATATTTACATATAAATTTTAAACTGCTGTTTCATTCATTTTCGGTTGGAAAGGGTGAGAGAGGATGCGCTTTGGAAAACATATGTAGGCAGTATTTTTCTGTTTGTTTTAAAGTATAAGCATACAAATTCTTATCTAAATCGGATAAAAAATGTGCTTTGCCTAAATTATGGGGTGAAAACATAATGGGGTTGGAAAGGGGGAGAGGGGATGAATATTCGGAAACCATACGTAGGTAGTATTTTTCTGTTTGTTTTAAAGTATAAGTGTACAAATTCTTATCTAAATCGGATAAAAAATGTGGTTTGCCTAAATTATAGGGTAAAAACGTAATGGGGTGGAAAGGGGGAGAGGGGATGAATATTCGGAAACCATATGTAGGCAGTATTTTTCTGTTTGTTTTAAGGTATAAGTGTACAAATTCTTATCTAAATAGGATAAAAAATGTGATTTGCCTAAATTATGGGGTAAAAACGTAATGGGGTTGGAAATGGGGAGATGGGATGAATATTCGGAAACCATACGTAGGCAGTATTTTTCTGTTTGTTTTAAAGTATAAGTGTACAAATTGTTATCTAAATCGGATAAAAAATGTGATATTGCCTAAATTATGGGGTGAAAAAATTATGGGGGTGGAAAGGGGGCGAGGGGATTAATATTCGGAAACCGTATGTAGGCAGTATTTTTATGTTTGTTTTAAAGTATAAGTGTACAAATTCCTATCTAAATCGGATAAAAAATGTGGTATTTGAAAAAATATGGGGGTGGAAAGGGGGCGAGGGGATTAATATTCGGAAACCGTATGTAGGCAGTAGTTTTATGTTTGTTTTAAAGTATAAGTGTACAAATTCCTATCTAAATCGGATAAAAAATGTGGTTTTACCTAAATTATGGGGTGTTATGGGGAATAGGAGGTGACTTTTTGGAAATTTTTTTTCACAGGAACCTTCGCAGACGCACACTCGAAAACTCTCCAAAGTTTCATTGCAATCTGATAAATGGTATAGGAATGCATAGAAGACGAACAAACAAACATTGATTTTTATATATAAGAAGTAGCTTTTAGGAATATTTTTTTCTGTTATGAAACATTTGTTGTTTTGCTATACAATTCCAATGTAAACATTTTATTTCCACAGCAACACAAATCACAGAGATGTTGATTTGCTGTGTGCATTTTGTTCAGGTTGGTTGTATTCTGTTAAGGTCAGCAACAGTTTGTTGTACATACAGTGTGTTTTAAATTTTCCTATCTGTTTCGTAATATGTTGTAAGTATTTTGATGCGTAACTATTACACTAAACAAATAAATGTTTGCTATAAAAGTGTGGTTCTACTTTTCACTATATTACAAGCATTCAACCATTTATTTGCGAAATTTTCACACGGGTCAGCTAGTTAAAATTTAACTTCTATCAATAATTAACTACAAATTAAAAGTGCAAGCTAATTCCAGTACAGGATAGAAATTTTAGCATTGATGGCGAAGTATGTAGTCACATTAGTGTTATATGAGATATAAGTCTTTCTCGGCGTATCATCGATATAAATTCTTCTCGGGTTTGCCGCCGAATCACATGTGATTCGGCGGCAAACCCGAGAAGAATTTATATCACATTAGTGTTATTTGTGTTTAGCACTGATTTTCTTGACTGAAACAAACATCATTGTGGCACCAGAAGTAAAAATTAACTTCACAAGGACTACAAGTTGTAAGACCCTTGAGCTGATACCGGGGTGGTAGTATTGCTTTAGTGCCTTAGCTAGCAGTTCTCTTAAAAATGAAAAGTTCTCTGACAAAAATGTTCTGACTGTATTTTATAATTTTAAAGACCATGTTGCTAATTAGAAACTCAACTGAAATGCTAAACGGCCGCCACAAAGCTTTATAACCCATAGCTGAGGAAAGGTTTTACTACTAAATCACAACAGTTCACTTCAAGAAAATTCCAAGTTTATTTAAAAAGTCACAATTACTAAAATAATGCATTAAACATTTGAGCAGGCTATCGAACACTCGTTTCCAGAAGATTGTAGGTTGTGGAAAGAAATTAACGAACAAAACCCCTTTTGTAAATTTATCAGTTCATGTAAACCGTCGCTGCTACACTATTGTACCGAAATTTCATCATGGCCGACACGTTCCCAGGCAAGCGCGGCAAAAACCGACCCGCAACAAATCACTTGACTCAGAGTTACCTTACATATTGCTCCCGGAGTAAAGACACAACTTTAAAATTTAATGGATAAGAACTAGAAACTGTGATTAGCAAATGCTCGATTCAATAGTTAATTATTTTAGAAAATAGTAAAGTGAAATTTAAGCAGAATGTACGGATGACATAAAGAAATTAACCTTTTTGCATTGTTGGTAAATGGTTGAATCCAAAACTGGATATATATTTTTTTTAAATTCCATTCCATGCTTGATTAAAAGAATAAAAGCACTGACACATTGTTTCAGATAAGTATGTAAAGAGAAGAAACTTATGTTAAACTTGACAATCAGTGACAATGGACATTCAACCAGAACACACTGGACTATAGTAAAACGAGATATATGTCCCACAGATGGATAGAAATAAAGTTCAGACCTTTTCAATAAATGTGATCAACCCACTTTGATATCAGCATTTCTCAGACCAGTAACTAGTCTTGGGGTTGCTGAAAATCTACTGTATAATTTCTTAAGCTCATTCACTCACTCACTTCAATAGCTATTCGCAGGAGATTGTTGACGTCATGTTCCAAACTTTGCTTGCAAATTAACGGTGACCAAAGATTATTGGAAATTAGAGATTTAATAGCGAAGAAACTGCTATGAAATTAATTTCCATCTTACATTAATTAAGATTGCTTTTTGTAGCATTTCATTTTTAATAAATATGCAAAAACTCTACAGCTGAACATGGAATAATTTTTAGTAACTGGACATTAATGAAAGCATCTTAAATTACATAGTCTCTGCTATAACAACGAATGCTTATTCTCATTATGGCCTCTGTTGTAACATTGAATCCATATTATCATTGCGGTACAGGTTAAATTTCAGTTCAATCAAAACTTCTGCTAATATTGGAGTGTGACCAAAGTTTATGCATTATGGTTTATTTGCTTTTTTTGTTTTTTACTAACCACTTTCGTTAATCATATATATTATTTCTATAAGGTATTTTTTTGTCACAGGCATGTATCTTCTTTCATACTTAACCGAAATCAATGAATGAGGTGTCGTTTTAAAGCTTATGGTCTCCACTTTGGTCACATCATATTTTAAGAAATGAAGTTTTCGGAATTCGACCCTTAAAGGGCAAAAATGTCAATCTTTCTAAAATGCTGATTTCTCTGTTACAAGTCATTTATCTCCCTGGATACATATATGAAATCGTTTAATGTAGTATCAATTTAAAGCTTAAGATCTCCGCTTTAGTGACGTCATATATTAAGACAGATATTTTTCGGAATTCGACCCTTAAAGGGCAAAAGTGTCAATATTTTTGCAATGCATAATTGTGTCACGAGCGATTTATCTCTCTTAATATCTAACCGATATAGATAAATGAGGTATCATATTAAAGATCGTGGTCTCCGCCGTGGTAACATTATATTTCAAGAAAAGAATTTTTCGTTTTTCGACCCTTAAGGGGCAAAAATGTCGATTTTTCTAAAATGCGTTTTTTGTATCTTGAGCCATTTATCTCCCTGGATATCTAACCAAAATCGATAAATGAAGTAGGAATATGAAGAGTAATGTCTCAGCTTTGTGACATGATATATTAAGAAAGAATGTTTTTGGAATTCAACCCTTAAAGGGAAAAAGTATAAATTTTTCTATAATGCATTTTTGTGTCACGCGCCAATTATCTCCCTTGATTTCTAACCGATATAGATAAATGAGATATCATATTAAAGACTAAGGTCTCCGCCGTGGTAACATTATATTCTAAGAAAGGAATTTTTCGTTTTTCGACCCTTAAAGGGCAAAAACGGCGATTTTTCTCAAATGCGTTTTTTGTATCTCAAGCCATTTATCTCCCTGGATATCTAACCGAAAACGATAAATGTAGTAGGATTATGAGGAGTAATGTCTCAGCTTTGTGACATTATATTTTAAGAAAGAATGTTTTTGGAATTCAACCCTTAAAGGGAAAAAGTTTAAATTTTTCAATAACGCATTTTTTGTGTCACGAGCAATTTATCTCCCTTAATATCTAACCGATATAGATAAGTGTGGTATCATATTAACGAATAAGGTTTCCGCCGTGGTAACATTATATTTTAAGAAAGGAATTGTTCGTAATTGGGCCCTTAAAGGGCAAAAAATGTCAATTTTTCTAAAATTTGTTTTTTATGTCTTGAGCTATTTATCTCCCTGGATATCTAACCAAAATCCATAAATCAAGTAGGGGTATGAGGATTAATGTCTCAGCTTTGTGACATCATATTTTAAGAAAGAATGTTTTTGGAATTCAACCACTAAAGGGAAAAGTATAAATTTTTCTATAATGCATTTTTGTGTCACGAGCCATTTATCTCCCTTGATATATAACCGATATAGATAAATGAGGTATCATAGTAAAGATTAAGGTCTCCGCCATAGTCACATTATATTTTAAGAAAGAATTTTTCATTATTTGACCCTTAAAGGGCATATATATCAGTATTTCTAAAATGAGTTTTTTGTGTCTCAAGTCATTTACCTCCGTTGACAATTAAACAAAATTGATAAACGAGGTATCATTTAAAAGATTAAGGTCTTCGTAATGTCTTCGGTTCTGTTACCACATTTTAAGGAAGAAATTTTTAAAAATTCTAATCTTAGAGGGCAAAAGTATTAATATTTTTACAACGCATTTTTCTGTCATGAGCTATTTATTTCCCTTGATATCTAATCGAAATCAATAAATGACGTATCGATTTAAATATTAAATTATCCACTATCGTCACATCGTATTTTAAGAAAAAAACTTTCTCCAAATTACACCCTTAAGGGGCAAAAATAACTACATTTCTCAAAACTTTTTTTTTTTACCTTGCTTGATCGATAAATGAGGTATCATTTTAAAGACCAAGGTGGCTGCTTTGGTCTCACCATATTTTATAAAAGATTTTTTTTGTAATTCGACCCTTAAAGGGCAAAAGTATCAATATTAGTTATAGAACATGTTGATTTTTTAAATTTTTGTTTTTATTATATGCCAATTATCTTCTTCGATACCTAGCTGAAATCGATAAATGACATATCGTTTTAAAAATTAAGGTCTCCAGCTAGGTAAAATCATAAATTAAGAAAAAAATGTTCAGAATTTGGTGTTAAAAGTGGTAGCGTGTATGATACTGTTCAGAGACAAGTCCCCAGATTTCAGCAGCGGATATCGCAGAGAAGCCAAAAAACTTTTTTTTTATTCAATAAGTAGTTTTTTGTATATATTTTTTTTCTTTTACGGAAACACTGTCGTTTTGCTATACAATTCCAATGTAATCATTTTATTCGCTCAGCAACAAATACGAGGGTTGTTTTTTAAGTAAGGTTCGTTCGCGCGTATAGTCCCGTAGTTCGCACGGACGCCGCAACAATCCACCGCGCCACTTGCCGGCATCCTTCCCGTTCACACTGATGCCAGTTGCAGCTCTGTAGCTGACGTGTACGCATCGCTGTGCTACTTTAAAATGTTTACGATTATTGAATCGCCCGCCGCGTGTGAGATACGGTCAGTGATACGTTTTTTGACCGCGAGAAGCCCAGCTGCAGAAATTCATCGTCAGTTAACAGAAGTTTATGGCTTGAATGCAATGAGTGAAGGTCGAGTGCGTCAATGGGTTAGAGAGTTTAAAAATGGCCGTCAAAACGTCCATGACGAAGAACGCTCAGGCCGGCCCTCTGTGATCACTGATGATTTGGTGGCTGCAGTCGAAACAAAGATTCGTGAGGACAGAAGATTCACAATTTCCACTCTTTCTTTGGAATTTCCACAAGTTTCAAGATCGGTTTTGAACAAAATTGTGTCTGAAAACCTAAAGTTTAAGAAACTGTGTTCTCGGTGGGTACCCACACTCCTCACAGAGGACCACAAAGGGAAGAGATTTGCCACTTCATTGGACTTTTTGATTCGTTACGAGGAAGAAGGGGATGACATGTTGAGTCAAATTGTCACTGGAGATGAAACATGGGTATCCCATATCACTCCCGAAAGCAAGCGAAAATCGATGGAATGGCGACACACAACCTCACCGGTCAAGGTCAAAGCCAAACAGTCGCTGTCAAAGCGCAAGATTATGGCAACTGTGTTCTGGGACCGGCGCGGTGTTTTGCTAGTGGACTTTATGCCACGTGGAACGACAATCAACTCAGATGCCTACTGTGCAACTCTAAAGAAGCTCCGCAGAGCAATTCAAAACAAAAGGCGCTGGCATGCTGACAAAAGGAGTTTTGCTCCTGCACGATAACGCTAGGCCTCACACCTCTCAAAAGACTCGGGATTTGATTGATTCTTTTAGCTGGGAAGTTTTGGACCATCCACTATACAGCCCGACCTTGCTCCTAGCAATTTTCATCTTTTCCGGTACCTGAAACACCATCTTGACGGGCAGCGCTTCAGTGACGACGATGAAGTGAAAGCAGCCGTGAACTCTTGGCTGTCGGAGCAGGCGGCCGAATTCTTTGAAGAGGGAATTAAAAACTTAGTTTTACGGTATGACAAGTGCTTAAATAAACAAGGCAACTATGTAGAAAAATAGGTAAAAGTGTGTAGAATCAGAAAATAAAAGTTTTTTTTTACAAAAGTATTTGTATCTTTTTTTAAAAATAAAAACGGCCCTTAATTAACAAACAACCCTCAGTATCACAGAGATGTTGATATGTTGTGTGCAGTTTGTTAAGGTTGGTTTTATTCTACCAAGGTCAGTGACAGTTTGTCATAAATAAATTGTGTTTTAAATTTTCCTAACTGTTTCATAATATGTTGTGAGTATTTTGCTGTGTAGCTATTACACTAAAAAAAAATATTTGCTACAAAACTACGGTTCTACTAGTTCATTATATTACAAGCATTCAACCTCGCTATTCGTCGTAGTTTTATTCGCGAAATTTTCGCACGGGTCGTCTAGTGATCTTTATTTGTGTTTACTGTACGTGGGTTATTACATTCTTTATAGTTGACATCAGACTTCAGATATGTTACCTAAACATGTGTTCTGCCAAATCATTTCTTCTGAGTTGCTTGACTATTAAATGAAGCTCATAATCGGAGATTTGCAGTAATATCTCTGGCGGCAACGAGCACAATGACCAAGGATTTTGAATATTTGGCCAGCCTCAATCAAGCACAAAGAGATTCTTTCGAAGCAATTTGTGCTATGATTGATAATTACCGTCCCTTCAAACAAAATAGAAAGTCTTCAGATTTTGCAGAATGGACCTTTAGGGTCAAATTCAAGTCAAGTTTGTATTTCAGCTACTTCGAGTCAAGCAACCATGAACTTATAAACAGTGGGATTGTCTCTGTCCACGTTTAATTCTTCTAACATTGTACTGCAATGTGACCATTTTTCTGCAAGTTCTGCCTTCAGCTTGTCAAGTAATGATGTGTAGTATGCTCCAGTAATGGTTTTTCCTTTTTGAAGATAATCGATTAAAATAACTCCATGATTATCCCAAAAAAAAAAAAAAAAAAAAAAAAAAAAAAAAAAAAAAAAAAAAAAAAAAAAAAAAAAAACAGTCGCCTGCACTTTCCCAACCGAAAAAACAGTTTTTGCTTTTCTTTTGGAGCCGGTTCCCCCTTTGCAGTTCACTGTTTGGACTGTATTTTT
>JARYHS010009769.1:0-10276 GCA_031002005.1 Vandiemenella viatica | reverse complement strand
AGTGTGCGGTTATTGAAGACGTTAAGAGAATTGTTGCTGAGAACCAAAGAAAAATGCAAGGAGAAATTAAATGCTGTAATAATATATAGTCTCTGTAGAGCTTGGTATAAGCAAGGGGAAAGACAAGCTGAGGTAGTGCGGGAAGAAACACATTATGTAAAATTATGTCAGCAATAGACGAGGAAAAGATGATAGTTGGTGGCCCCGTCAAGGGGAAGGCAATTACTACTGTTAAAAGCAACAAAACAAAAGCAGTCAAACATATTTTTCAAATGGAAATGGAACCTTATGTAATTTTAGGGTGCAATGGGGATTTCAGAATAGACAACAATTGGCTCACATTGGTGGGAGTGAAGTCGGGCATGAAATGGAGTTCGCCAGAGCTTACAATCAATGCCACACATTTGAAGGTACGCATGGGAAAAGAAACGGGTGCAGTACAGGTAGTTTCATGGGGAGATGCAAGGTCAATACGGCACAGGAAGACCATGTCTCGTGTTAGAAATAAATGCCGAAGTTATTGTTCGGGGAGCGCCTGAAACAGTGACTCTACTCCGAACGAAATACTAAACATGCGGACATGCTATACCCAATTTTCCCGGTGAAGGAACACCCTTTTTAGCGACAGCGAAATTTTTCAATCTGTATAAATCTAAAATCTGATCCTAAAAGATAAAGCCCAAAATCCATCTACTTGTCTTTCGCTCAAGTGAGCGATTTATAAGTACCTAATATATTAAAATACCAGGTGAATACCCTACCACGGCTGTAACTGTAGATATCTAACAACAGGAGTGCGAGTGTTGATGTACGTTCAGTGTTGTGTGTAACAGTGTTGTTGGCTTTGTCGAACGAGTGCCAATAGCTGCGGCAGAACGAACGAGTATTAAATTTTATTTTGGTCCAAGTACCAGTATTCTCTGTATGGTGTGTTACATGCTAAGGGACCATTTAAAGTTACAATAGTAGGTATGTACTGTATGGTTTGCTAAACAATTTTACTATGGCATGAACTGAGCATTGCTAGTAAAGTTAACTTATGATGATTTGTGTAATTAAAATTGCCAGAAGCAGGTGTAACATGTGAATGTACTGTAAGATGATTCACACTGAACTTGTAGCAAAAAGGAATGCAGATGGACAAGGGGTATAATACATTTCGACAAATGAATACTGTTTGGTGGCGTAGAAGTGGTGTGACAGCATTGCATTTGTCTCAATGTGGGGGCAGATGCAACCTTTAATCTCCAATCAATGTATATATATAGATTATTATTTATATCTTCGTATTAATTAATAATTAAAAAAAATGTAAATACTCTGAGATTGTAAATATAACGAGTTCCACAGACGTTTTTAATATTGTACTGGGGTAGCTGTAAGCTCTTAGTTTTAAGTAGGATTAGTGTTGTTGTCTTTGGAGAGTCAGAGAGAGGAAGTATTATTGTCTTTAGAGAGAAGGAGAAATACGTGCAGAAGCACGCACAAAAAGTCTTGCTGCGGCTGTGGTGTAATTTTAGAAACGAAATGTGTTGAGTGGTGATATTAAAAGTGAAGTATACTTATGTACTATTGTTTTTTTTTATTTAGTAGTTGCTAGACTTATAAAAAAACTCATTAAAATCGTTGCGCTTAGCATTACGGGCCGGGTTTCAAGCAAAGATTTTCTTGGAACCGAATTGTTACGTTATTAGTTAACATTTTTGGAGCTAATCCTTCCAGTACGCCCTTCTGAGCGTACAAAACAGGATACAACCTCCCAAATATAATAGCCTCACACAGTAATTAGTTTTACTGTAAATGTGAGAAGGAGAGGTTACATCCCCTGTGGCTGCCGCGACTTTTGAGGCCGTGACTGGAAATGTCTTCAGTGCTTCTTGTATGTCATCGTCGATCTGGAACACCAGAAGTTCCGACTTGTCGAAGGCAAGGTCTGGTCCCTGCGGTAGTCTGGATAAGGCGTCTGCATTGGCATGCCTGGAGGTGGTACGGAAATGCATGGTATATCTGAACTGGGACAGGAATAGTGCCCAACGCTGGATGCGGTGGGATGTTTTGGTAGGCAGACGTGTGGACGGATCAAATAGTGATAGGAGTGGCTTGTGGTCGGTAATGAGATGAAAAGAAATCCCATATAAAAGGGAATAGAATTTGGAGCAGGCAAAAACAATAGCTAGCGCCTCTTTCTCGATTTGAGAATATTTAAGCTGAGCAGCCGATAGGGCTTTGGAGATGTAGGCTACGGGGCGTTCCGTGCCATCTGGTAATTTATGAGACAGAACTGCCCCCACACCGTAATCGGATGCATCTGTGGCAAGTATCAAGGGGATGTTTGGAGTGTATGGCATGAGGCATGCTGCGGACTTGAGCTGCTGTTTAAGGGTGTGGAATGCGGTCTCGCAAGCTGGGGTCCAACGGAACGGGACATTCTTGCGACAGAGGTGGTACAGGGGTGCTGCCACTTGTGCTGCTGAGGGTATAAATTTTCTGTAGTATGAAATTTTGCCTAAAAAAGATTTCAACTGATGTAGATCCTGAGGCCGAGGTAAGTTGGAAATAGCGTCCACATAGGAAAATGCTGGGGAGATGCCTTCCTCAGCGATGATGTGACCCAGGTAGGAAATGGATTGTTGAAAAAATTGACACTTGGAAAGGTTGCATTTTAATCCTGCTGCACGGAGACGGAGGAAGAGTAGGCGGAGGTTGGTCATGTGTTCGGCAGCGGAGGGTCCCGTGACGACTATGTCGTCGAGATAGTTGATGCATCCCGGAATATCCTGGAGAAGTTGTTCGAGATACCGTTGAAAAACCGCTGGAGCACTGGCCAAGCCGAACATGAGCCGGTTGAGTTGGAAGAGGCCAGAGGGAGTGTTGATGACTGTGTATTGTCGGGACTGGATATCCAAAGGGATTTGAAGGTATGCTTCTGCCAGGTCAATTTTTGTAAAGTAGGTACCTCCTGCTAGTTTACGGAAGAGGTCGTCCGGTCTCGGAAGTGGATAGTCGTCTACCAGCAGATGCGGGTTGACGGTGGTCTTAAAGTCACCACAGAGACGTAAGCGGCGTCCTGGCTTCTGAACTATGACCAACTGCGTGGCCCAGGGGCTGAACCGCACCGGCTGGAGGATCCCTTCGTCTTGGAGACGTTGAAGTTCTTCCTGAAGTGGTTGTTGAAGCGCTACGGGTACCTGGCGTGCCCGGAAGTATCGAGGCCGTACGTCCGGCCGGAGTTGGAGTGATGCTTCGAAGTCCTTTGCACAGCCGACGCCTGGTGAGAACAGGTCCTGAAACTCGGTGCAAAGGGCGTCCACTTCAGGAAAAGGAACATGCTGAGATACGAGGTGTATGTTATCCTCAATTGAAAATCCGAATAAGCGGAAAGCGTCCAGTCCAAATAAGTCTGCTGTGAGAGAACTGTTAACTACTAAAAAGGGGACTGAACGATGTACAGACTTATACATGACGTTTGCTGTGAATTGTCCCAGGAGTGCTATTTCCTGTTTGTTGTATGTCAGGAGGCGCTTGGGGGCCGGCGAGAGGGGGGGCGAGCCAATTTGCACATAAGTAGTATAATTAAGCAATGAGACTGCTGCTCCTGTGTCGACTTGTAGGCGCAGGGGCTTGCCATTGACCGTAACGTCAATAAAAAGTTTGGATGCTGTGGAAGTGTCTACCTGATTGATATCCATAGGTGCGCCGCTCAACCTGTCTTGGTAAGACCCTGGGCGGCGAGAGCCGGGATTGGCATTGGTGGTGTTGGTGCGGCAGACGGACGCCAGGTGTCCTTACTTGCCGCAACGTGAGCATTCAGCCCAACGATCCGGACAATTTTCCCTCTCATGTGCTGAATAACAGGCGGGGCAGGAGGGTAGGCGGAGCGGGCTGCGGCGTCGGCGCTGCGGGATCCGCTGCTGCTGCCGAGACTTGGTGCCCCTGCCGGAACGGGCCGGTTCGATGTCCTTCTGAGGAAGCGGTCCCCGGTTGTGGTGTCGGGAGGAGCGCGACTGGGAGCTCTGGATGGCGGCGACGTCCTGTGTGTCCTCTACGTCGGTTCGGATTGCGGCCACATCCGCCCAGGACTCCAGGCGGCGATCTGCGGCCGTAGATATTTCGAATTTGTAGGCAAGTTCGATGACCTGCTCCAGGGATGGGTCCTCTAACTTGAGGGCGTCATGCCGGAGTGCGGCATCTGGTGCAGCCTGTATGATGTGATCACGCACCATGTCGTCGGCGTAGGATTCGTGGGAACAACGAGTTTGAAACTTACATTTTCTGCTAAGGCCTTGGAGTTCGGCCGCCCACTGGCGATACGTCTGATCGGGCTTCTTCCGGCATTGATAGAATTCGACGCGGGCCGCGACGACATGGTACCGGCGTCTGTAGTATGCATTCAGTGTCGTACAGATGGTCGTGAAGGTGAGGGTGTCGGGGTCTTGTGGCTGAAGTTTGGTGAGCAAGACATACATCTTTGATTGGTTCCAGGAAAGGAAATATGCACGCTGGTCTTCTTCTTTGGATATGTGATGAATTGCGAAGTGTTGTTTTATGCGCTTCTCGTAGGTCTCCCATTCTTCGACGTCGTCGTTGAATGCTGGGAACGGAGGCGGGGCCGTGGGTTGGCGGAGATTCCTGACTTCCGCAATCAGTTGTTTCTGAGATTCGAAGAACTGATGTAGAAGTCCTTGGAGGAACTGTTGCCATTCCGTAGGTGCTGCTGGCGTAGCCATGATGGTCGAGAGTTCTTATCCCAACCTTGTCGCCACTGAAGTGAACTACACTTAATGGTTCCTTGAGGTTTATTACTATGTACACAAAACACTGGTAAACAATAACAAATGTGGTACAGTTAGCGGATGACCGTCGAGAAATTTAGCCTGGTCCTGATCCGGGGTAGAGAGAGACGGCTTCTACTTCTCGCGAACTTCCGGTGGTCTTCTGTAGTTGAAGCTGGTTCCGCGGTCAGGCCGGAACTGGCGGTGGAGCGGCCGGCTACGCTTATATAGGCGGCCTGGCGCAGGAATTCCGTTGTGTGGTAGTACGGCGACCTCTGTAAGAAATAGTCCCACTTAGCTTCTAGATGATTCTATTTGTTTTCCTGGTTTGTTTTGATGTCTCTGCGCCTGTTTGGAGTCGTATATGTATCCCGGCGTGCAGGCGCGTTGTGTGTGATGTCTGCCTGGCAGGGGCCTTTACTGGCAGACTGAACACTTCTCTTCAAATCACATTAAACATGAAATGTAAACACACAGCAACAGAACGTACCAGGGTGATTCAAACACTTTGTTACAGGAAATGTTCAAAATGTCCTCCGTTAGCGAGGATACATGCATCCACCCTCCGTAGCATGGAATCCCTGATACGCTGATGCAGCCCTGGAGAATGGCGTATTGTGTCACAGCCGTCCACAATATGAGCTCTAACATGGAAAGTAAGCGTTTCCGCACACATGTCCACATAACATATTTTCTTTGTTTGTGTGTGAGGAATGTTTCCTGAAAGTTTGGCCGTACCTTTTTGTAACACCCTGTATAGGCGGCAGCGATTCCTGCCACTGTAGTGCTCTTACGAAAGCCGCAGAATAATGGCTGAAATGTCAGGTTTCAATAAATTAGAGCGGCACCATCCGGACAGCCAAAATAAGAGTGAAATAATTTAACAGAATGTAAACACAGCTACAGTAACACAATAAATGACACTAGTATGGCACTACTGTAACCACAAACATAACAATTCAGATGAAACAAAAAAAAAAGACTATGTTTATTATACATGTGTAAATTAACATGAAACATCAATTATACCAATAAGTAAGGCTTTTAAAACCACAACTGGCATGGGAGCGTCCTTAATGAACGTAGCTCCACTTTGCCCTCCTGTGCCTCTCCCCACAGGTAGCCAGACGTGACTTTGGATTCCAGAAGACATTCTGTACTGTTTTCTCCTGTCAGACTACAGTAAATTACATACGGAGAACATTAAATTACGGAAATATATATTCACATGCTGTTGTGTGCTCTGTACCTTATTTCAATGCTGACAAATAATATGAATGAAAAGCTACGTGGCTTGGCTCGGAAAACCCCCTCCCCTCCCTCGTAGCCCAGGGTAGCGTACCAGCCAATCGCCCCCCCCCCTAGACCGAGCCACGTAGTTTATGGACGCTCCCATGTGAGGATCGATACTTCAACGGTGTTTTAATTATAAAATTTGTTTGAACGATGTCTGTTGGCTAGTTAAAACAGGTACCGTTACCCAGCTGCTACACAAACCCATCTTACTTGGGAACCATCAGACCTGTTCAGAACGGATTTTGATCCCCCGAGTATATGTTGAAGGGTATTTACTCCATATGTCTGTGTTACAATTATTTCTTCAAAATGAGCCCTGGATATAGATAAATTAATGCGGAAACATATGTAAATATATTTTAAATACTACAATTTTAATTTGTTGTTTAAAATCTTCAGTGTGGTGTATACGGTAAGGTGTTAACTTCCCATTTTGCGAACCCGGGTTCAAATCCCCATATTGCCAAATATTTTTATTTCTTTTTTCATATGCAGTAATCATTGAGCATTGATTTTATTTCATTTAAAATTCATTTACGAATTTTTATTATGCGAAATAACAGACATTATGTTAGTTTCAAACATTTACATGCTACCACCACTGCACGGAAATAAGTATAATCTGTGGTAGGCGGGAAAATAATATATTTACTTTTCGGTATTAATTGTAGAGATACAAGTATAGAAACGATGAACATGAAATATACCTGTTTCATTAAAAGAAAAAACACATAAACAATAAACAATTAAATATTGATTTTCCAAAAAAGAAAAAAAAAGTTGGGACTGTATATTCTGTAATATTTTGTTTTAAAAGTTTTTTGCATAATAAAAATTCGTAAATGAATTTTAAATGAAATAAAATCAATGCTCAATGATGACTGCATATAAAAAAGAAAAAAAAATATTTGGCAGTATGGGGATTTGAACCCGGGTTCGCAAAATGAGAAATTAGCACCTTACCGGATACACTACGCTGAAATTTTTAAACAGCATAAGCCATGATTTCTTGTTTAAAACAATGTTTCATTTTGGTTTACCAATTCAATTCATTGAGCTAATAAAGCTTTTTGTAGTCAACACGAAGTCTAAAGTAATGGTAAATGGCTTCTTTGGAAATTGTATCAACATAGGAAGATCAGTAAAGCAAGGGAGTCCTCTGGCCATGATGCTATTCAGCTTAGCAATAGAGCCGTTTATAAGATCTGTAGACCGGAATGTGATGGGAGTAACAATAGCTGCACACAGGTTGTCAGTTATTGCCTACGCTGACGATGTAACTGTTATTATCAACAATGAACATGATATTGAGAACACAATTAAACTATTAAAATGTTATGAAAAAGCCTCCGGAGCAAAAATAAACAAAATGAAATCGAAATTTCTGCCACTTTCAGGCTCAGCTGCCTCGGTCACGAAATCATTGTTTGATACTTGCAATGAAATTAAAATATTAGGCATCCTTTTTAAAGCAAATATTCAGGAAATGATACAAAAAAATTGGGACCAAATTGTAAATAAAGTTATTGGAACATTACTGGCCTTTAAAGAACGAAAACTAAATTTAATACAAAAAATTCAAATCACTAATATATTCGTTTTGGCACGGGTTTGGTATGTGGCACAGGTACTGCCATTACCAAACAAGCACATGGCTATGATACGAATGTATGTCGGAGAATTCATTTGGGACAGATATAAGTGGAGGGTAGCTCGGGAACAGTTGTACTTGCCAAGATCAGAGGGTGGACTTGGCCTGCAATCAGTTCTTCTAAAGTCAAATGCACTTTTTATTAGCAGAACAATGAAAACTTTAAATAGCAAATATCACATTCTAAAATATGCATTTACAACTGCATGGAACACCAACAACAGTACTTATCGACAGTCACCGCTCTTTAAGAAAAGCCATAACACCCTCAAAGAAATTTTCAAAAAAACTGAAGAAATCACGAAAGTAACGACAAAAATAATATATCAGGCGCTTTTACTTAAGGTTCAAAAGAAACCGGCAATTGAAGCAAAAATTAACCTACACTGGAAAACTGTTTGGAAAAATATTAGCCTACCTGTTCTATCCACTGATCAAAAAGCAAACATATACAAACTGGTCAATGATTTATATCCTTATAAAAGGAAACTCTACGAACTGGGAATCACAGAAAATGACCGGTGTAATATTTGTAATCAGACTGATGTTATAGACCATCTCTTCACATCCTGCACTGTCTCAAGATCCGTATGGAAATGGGTACGTGCAAAATTAAACAAAATATCCAGTGGGGATTTACATACCTTAACGGACACAAGACTTCTCAGATGTGATTTCAAACTGTTCCCAACCGTCAAAACCCAAGCTGTTGTCTGGATGATTACACATTTTGTAACTTATTTAACAATGGAGCAGAATCACACACTCGAAAAATTTAAAAATACCCTCAGAATCGACAGATGGAGATTGAAAACTGGAAACTACATTGATAAATATTATGGCCCATATTTGTATGCTCTCGTTTAACATTACAGCACTACAAATATGGAGCACCATGAACTGTTTGATGAAATATAACGGCGACCAAGTAAAATGCAAAACTGTTTCGGAAATCGCGGCTTTGAAGCAAATTTCTACTAAAACCTCATTATAACATGGTAAAAGCCTTTGGCTGAATTCGCAGTTCCGTTCTTCCTTTGTTGAGTTTTGGCGCGGTTATAATGGATGCAAGTTGAGTGAAGATCTCTGATTGTAATAGACTCTTTGGCAGTAAGAAAGTATCTGTAGAGATTAATTTGACAGTTTTTCACTGTAAAATAAGTAAAATGGTAAAATGTAAAATTTAAAATAGTAAAAAAAATAAAGATCTGAAAAAAAAAAAAAATACAGCGTACTAAAATTATATTATTTACAAGATATTCACATATGTTTCCGCGTTAATTTCACGATACCTAGGGCTCATTTTGAAGAAATAATTGTAACACAGACATATGGAGTAATTACCCTTCAACATATACTCGGGGGATCGAAAACCGTTCTGAACAGGTCTGATGGTCTCCAAGTTAGATAGAGGGATATGTTATGAATTCACAGATAATTAGATGAAATTTACTGTAGAACAATTAGGACCAAGAGGTGATTTTATCCACTGCACCCAATCAGCACAGTTATCGCCACTTCATGATTTCTCCCGAAATGCTTAGGATACTGACTATTTCTTTTCATAAAAATAAGACATTTAAGTAAATGTATTATAAGTCAAATATACGTTAAAGTGTATTGGTTTCTAGGACTGGAGCGTTCAGAATGAGTTATTTGAAATATGACTGTTTAATTTATAGTGTCCACCTGCAGATATTTTAGTGGTCTGACAGATGTGCAGAATACAGTCAATATTCGGATAAGAATATGAATAAATAAAGGAATATTTTTGAGCGAGATTAATAAGTTGGACAAATAGCACTAGTTAACTAACTTTACAGCATATCAAAAGACAAATTTAGTACAAATTGGTTTGAATGAATCCACTGTATGTAACAAATCGCGTGAAAGTTGACAGGGAAGACTTTAGAATATCTATACAGAACACGACAAAGTTTGCAAATGTAGTAACCTAAGAGGACCTGTATTAAAAATTATCAGATCCGTGTACAAGACGGTACTGGTACAAATGACATTCTAAACTACATATGGCAAAAGGATTTGCATTGCTGTACCACACATCTTGTCAATGGAATTTCTAATAAAGTTCGCAAAAAATGTGATAGATATTCCTTTCTTTGGTGAAGTAGTAATTTTTGCTCTAGTGGTTTGATTTCCTGTAGGTTTCTATTCCTGATGTACTTTCTGTCTAGGAAGAGTTTCTGCTGAGTCGTCTGATCTGACCCTTGACCTGAGGCCAACAATACTGCCGTCTATCCCACTCCCCTCTGCAATATACATCCACTTGACCATCAGCAGAATGTGGTATGATGTTATATTACCACTCGACAAGAAAGATGAAATTCTTAAAAACAAACTTCCCTACACTTTTAACGCCTTACGTTCGGTACAGGTCTAAAACACAAATTCGACAAACAAAATATCGCACATTTGATCTAAACATCTTCATACATCAAATAGTGATTCACATGCCTGAAAAATAAATTCTTTAAAATATTCGTGCAAGTTCTTCTTCTTTGTTTTAAAGTATATCGTTATTTAATAAAACCCAAAG
>JARYHS010009765.1:0-20384 GCA_031002005.1 Vandiemenella viatica | reverse complement strand
CCGTTATTTGCGTATCGTCACGGGTCTAGAAAAGTTCAAGTGCTTAGGGTCAAAGATTATGTCAAGTTGTCCCTTAGGGTAAATAAAATTCTTTATATTGAAGAACTCAGAGGTATTAACAGGCATATTAAACACGGACATCTACGGTCGTGCAATCGTATAATTGATTCAAACGTAGCGGTTGGTAGACTCGAACTTTGCTGAAATACAAACTGAAGTTCACTCTGTGAAATTTGAAGAATTTAGGTTTGAAGGGAGTGCGCAATTGCGTCAAAAGCATCACGTGATTTTTGTTGAGGCTGGACAAATATTCACAACGTAATCTTTGGTCATATTGTCTTTAGCTGCCAGAGAACGTAATACAGATCCCATATTATTAAACAGTTGAACAATACCGAAAAAAAATAATTGCCAGAATGCTCGATTTGTTAACATACCATATTTGGTCTGATGTTCACTTTATATAACCTTATAACTCGCGTACAGCGAACATGAATAACGACCACTGACTAAAGTGGTAAGTAAAATTCGTAAAAAGCAAATAATCCGTAATGTATAACCTTTGGTCAAGCAGCAACTTTAGTTGAAGTTTTAATTAAATCCAAATTTAGCCCAGGGTGGAGTGACAATTAGCATTCGTGGTTACAGCAGAGACCATTAGTAATTTTAGTTTTTTTTAAGTTGTTTTATGTTTCTTTTATTAGCGACATGTTACTGAAAAGCAGTTCAACTTTTTCAGCATTAAAGTTTATCGATATTTTCTTAACTATAAAATGCTACAAAAAGCAACGTCAATGAATGTATCATGGCAATTAATTTTGTAGCAGTTGCTTAGCTATTAAATTGTGAGCATAACCTCTAATTTCTTTTAATGATATCTCCTGGTCACTGTTACCGCGTGACGTCACCGTTCTCCAGCCAATGACTATAGAGGTGAATGAGTGAGTGAGCTTAGGAAATTACATAGTAGATGGGTACCTTGAAGTAAAGCTTACCGTATCCGTAGATGCCAAATGGTCCCCATCCTGGCCATCCCCACGGCCCGAGGCCCCATCCAAATGCGAATGATTCAGACTGCTTCAGAGATTCGCCGCCACGCGGCGCTAATGAGGCGCTTCCAGCTGGCAAAACAGAAGTTCCAACGGAAGCCGCCAGAGCAGCGCTACCCAGCAGCACCATCAAAGCCGTGATCTGTAATACGATAAATAAAGCATGATCATAAAATAGTCTATAAACAATGAAAGTAAAAGTTGTATAAGTAAAGTAAATTGGTATAGTATGATTCCCCAATAGACCCGAAGTTGTAATTCAGTCACTTAAGTTACAGAGTTTCAATTTGTTGCGCAACCGCCTTTGTGGTTACTCTAACCTAATCCGATAATGTTACTGGGTAATCGAAACCTAAACTTTTGCCTGTAATCCGAACCACGGAGTCTCCTGGTGTATTGCACACGAACAAAAAAAACTTTGCCAGAGATTAAGGTCAGTTTAACTGCTCATGATTCGAACCCGTGGTATAAATGAGACTGGAATACGCTCTGCCTGATACTGAATTAGTTTAACTATTCCATTCCGGTTATATGAAATAAAATTCCCAAATATTTATTGTTAACAAGACGAAATATTTATCAGTCTTGGAGCATCATTATTATCTTTTTCCGTTCGTTACTTCGAGTTATGGATGAATAAATTAGTAATACGATAAGTTAGTATGCGTGGTAAAACATATTTATTATGTCACTTGGCATAACTTAACGTGTTAGATGCTACTACAGTCCAAATTATTATAAACCTTCTAAAATGTAATACGAGGCGTAAAGGTCAAGTGCCCTTGTAGTTCCGTAATACAGGCACATGCTTTAGAAAGGTCGCAATGCGCTTCTGGGCTCAAATACCGGTTGCCCAGATTATTTAAGTGTTGTGACTGATCATATAAACTACACCAGGAAGTTCCATGGTTCGGATTACACGTTAAACTGTAGGTCCCATAGGAAAGGAACTGACCTACCCATGTCATAATGGCTTAGTATTCATATTTCTCCTTTTGGAGGATCCAACCAACCTTCAGGTTGTGAACTAAGTTTATTACAATACCATGCAGCGTCCACAGAGCAATTCTCAACGCGGTCCGCAAAAATGAAGAATATTAAAAATTTTAATGAATTAAGGTTATATTATCATAACAAAACAAATTAACAGAGAGTAATAAAATAATATTACTAGTGTATTCCTTTCTTTCTTTTCGGTTGTTTTCTCTCTCCCGTTGTAGATCCATACCATTATTATTATTTCGTTGTTAAATATTAAAAGTTTTAAATATATAATTCCTTTTGAAGTTCACTTCCCATTTCATACGGCGTTTTCATATGAGTTCAAAACATGCTTTTAGATTTATTATGCTTTAATGCTACATTATAATATGTGCCACATGTTAGTAATACGCACACAGGTAATAAAACCGATGCGTGTGTCATTGGGTACAAGCACAAGGAGTGAAACATCTATGTACTTTTGTCTTTCGCACTTAAGTTGACTATATTGTATTTGAAAAATTAATAGGAACTTTGTCGAAATAATTCTCGTAAACAAATAAAAATTATTAAAGACTTTAAGCACACTTCGCTAGATTATCGAATATTGCATCCAGCCGTAGTCTGTATTTCGTATTTAAAGCTTTTGTATCGGAGAACATTTGGATCAAGTGTACAGTACAGTGAATATGCCAGGGGTGATCAAATGAAAAGGTATGAAACGACACGGTGGGTACAAATGTAGATTTTATTCAAAATATACACCATAGGCCTGAGCACAACGATCCCACTGATGAACAAGCCGCAGGATTCCTCGTTCTCAGAATTCCTGTAGCCGTGACGAGACCCAGTCCTTCACAGCGTCCTTGAGTACGTCGTCCGAGTTGAAGCGCTTCCCTTTCAGGTGTTTCTTCAGTGAACCAAACACATGGAAATCGCAGGGCGACATGTCCGGACTGTAGGGCGGATGGTCCAACGTCTCCCACTTGAACTTGGCCAGTTCCATGTGTTGACTCTGGAGACGTGTGGACGCGCGTTATCATGGAGCAGAACCACACCTCCGTGAGCAGCCCCGGTCTTTTGTTCTTGATGGACCTGCGTAGGCGTCGGAGTGTCTCACAGTATACATCCCCCACCTGTACGCCATCCTGTCCTCATACGGACTGCGGCATCATTTGGACGCCGCTTTTGATAAGAGCCTCTGCTCTCTACTGCACATGCGGGCCCACGCATGCTCCGATCCCAGTCAGAGACTCCAATCGCATCCCGAGATCCGTTATGTTCTCCCATGGCGGAATATGCAAATATTTAACTGTTATGTTTTTACGCCGTTTCGTACCTTTTCATTTGATCACCCCTTGTATTATTAAAATGATTTAGTCCAGTTGCAGTTCATACTAAAGGTGTATCATCAAATGAATTGTGATAATTTATGATAAACTGTACGAACTAGGAGCCCTGATGAAGAGAATGTCATTTTTTCACTAAATACACTTTGCGATGCGCTTCATGTCTTTGGATGTGTCTGCATCGTTTGATTTTGTAGCAGCAATATTAGCGGAGATAGTAGTGAAGTTAAAATTCATCCAGGACTAGAATATTATTGTTGCAGCATAAAGGTGGCCATACACGATCGCTCCATCCGTCCAAATGGAGCGACGCCACTCTATTATCGTGTCGTCTGTGGGGAAATTGATGTGGATAACGTGGACTGACAGGATTATTTGGATATCCGGTCAGTCCAATATCCACCAGTTTCGTCCATCATGCCATCAAGCCGACTGACGGTGTGTGTGGGGAAACCCACGTTGAGCGACATCAAGCCATCACTACAATCGGCTCTTGTGTAGTGAAATAGCGGTCCAAACAGTTATTCTGTCACCGACCACCAAGCAGACATCAGTGCCTTGAGAGGAGTTAAATTTAATAAATCTGATTTATAATCATTTTGTAGTATTTCTAAAAGTTTTCGTAATATAACAGAGCTTTTTTTCATAATTTCGCACTTTTTTTGACGTTTATTTAATTCTCAGCATTTGTATTCAGTATTCGATTGTTTGAATATCCTTTAAAAATAATTCGGGCTCAATTTATTTAGTACTTGGCATAGCTAGATTGTTGTATAGCAAATTGATAACTTATTGTTATTTGCTTTGCCTAGTTTTTCATTGTCGAGGCCGACTGGAGTGATGGAATGATGGTGTATGTGCTACGCTTCTGGATGTCATTCTCATGGCACAATCGCTCCATAAAATTGTAATGAACAAACAAAGAGATAGCGTACAAATCTCTTGTGCGTCCACATTTGGACTATTGTTGTGCCATTTGGGATCCGTTTCGTAAGGGATTGATCGAAAGTATAGAGAAAGTACAGAGAAGAGCCGCTCGATTCGTGACCGCTTGCTACAGTCCTTATGAAAGCGTCACAGAAGTGATTAGTAGACTAGGCTGGGAGTCTCTGGTAGATAGACGACACACGTTTCGTTTAAACTTATTGGTAAACATGTGTACTCCCACTTTCACTCACGAGTGTAGTGAAATACTTCGTCCACCAACCTATTTGAGCCGGAATGACAGGAAAGATAAGATTAGAGAAATGATGCTTATATGAATTCTTTTTTCCCTCGTACCATTAGGGATTGGAATGCGCAACAAAGAGATTAGCTTTGGTGCTGAGCACCCTCTGCCCACCCACAATTTTGTGAATTGCAGAGTATATACGTAGATGTAGATGTAGATGGATGTCATCCATACAGATGACTTCCATATGGAGCGATCGTGTATGGCCACCTTAAAGCACGAGGAAGCTTCTAAGCCTGACAAATTTACGGATTGAACGCAGTTTTTCCAGCTCATAACTAAATAAATCAGTTGAAAATACAGGTGCAGTGTACAAAATTCCGTCAGTAACTAGCTTGATGGGTTGAACACAGATATCTGGCTCATAACTTACATAATTTTTAAAAGCTTAAATACACATTAACTTTGGGGAAAAAACGAAAACCATGACAAACAACAAACACTAAAATAAATGTTTGAAATTTCATGAACAAAAAATAGAAATATTAAAAGAATTTAAATATCTGCGGGAATGGATTGATTGGAATGCAACAGAACACAAAGCAATAGAATCAAGAAATAAATAAACTTGAATTGGCCTTCCAGCTGACAAGAGTGATAAACCCCCTTTCATGGGGGTCCAAAATTAATAATTACAAAACAATGGTAAAGCTGGAACCATTGTATGCAGCAGAAACTCTGAGCATGGATCGCATAGGGCAGATAGACCAAATGGAATTAAAACAAGGAAACATTTTAAGAAAAATCATAGGAACCTAATTTCAAGATAATAAAACGTCTTCTCAGAATCAATTCTGGTAGTCTAACCAAACAAATTTTTTATTTCTTCCATAACCGTATAACGAAGCCTAATTGGTTCACAGAAACTGGAAAAGACCTAAGAGAATTAAAAATTACGGAATAGTCCTTACTTGACAGAAGAGCGCAGATAAGATTTAAAGATGAAAGGATAAGGTTCTCAGAAACACATCACCTTGGAAGAGGAGAGAACAAGAAGATCCGAGAGAATGAAGAAATATTGGGCGCAAAGAAAGGAACAACATCAAAGAAGTGACCGATTCATCGTAACCCAAAGAGGGTCAAACGAAAGAAGAAGAAGACATTCCATTTGTGGTTAAGAGGAATGCTAATATTTCTGCATGAAACTGAAAGCTTTTATCGCAACAACGATTAGGTAATGTGACGAAATCATCAACACTGAACCAATATTAATAAACAAAAAGCAACTAATTAACAACAACAAAAAACTAAAAATACTGGTATATGTTCTGTTTGTTTGATAATAGGAAAACGTCTGGATGTAAATATCTATTCTGACGTCATCAACTGATTATCAACGTTCTACTCATACGCAGAACGTTGCGTTGCATGCTCACTCAACGCGTAAGTCATAACGCGTGACGCTAACAAATTTCTCTCGACCGCAGTAAAAGTAGTTTTACTACAATATATACATAAGAAAAAATTAGACCAAATACACTTTAGTGATCCGTAGCATTATTATTTTGACATTTAACTGGTTCTCGTGCTGAAAAAGGTTTTGGAAAGTCTATCCAGAATATATAAACTACCGCTAATTTACTGCCTTTTAATACAAATTTCATACGCATGGATTAATTATGGTAATAGATGGGATGGTACCGTTTAGACAGCTGGAATTCAAGAATCTGTTATCTTTATTCTTTCAGATTAATAGAGTATTGAGAACGTCTTTCGAATAAATGATTTTTGCTTGTAGTTCTCCTGATTTTCAGAACAAGACGGTCAAATTACTTGCACTCTTGGAGGCAGGAAGGACACGAATAAGGCGTCTTAAATCTGAATGTTAATAAAAAAACTGCGAATCGTGATGACATAAATCCAAAATAGTTATTATGGACGATTTAGGCACCAAACTGGAAGATCGATTGGAACTGGAAGCACATACCGAGCCCAGTAGTCGCTTTATCACGTTGAGCATGGGGAGAATATAATTATTGCTCATGTATTGTAATAGCACGTCTTCTTGCACCGAAGCACTGCAAATTTTATTGTGTTCGAGTTATACGACTTCTAAAATGTTAGTATGGATATAGAGACAGATGAATTATAGTTCAGTACTTTATCCCTGAACACGCAAAAGTGTTGGACGTTTTTGTTTAAAGTCTTGGGTGGTTTGATTTACACCATAAATTCAGGTTGCTGTTTGCTACCAAGCTAATGGTGAAATATTTCAAATTCGGTAGACTTGATAATAGTAATTCTTTTGTTTTCAGTTTTTTTGATTTGGCATTCATATTCTTTAGTCGTGTTCAGTTAGTCTTTGTGGAATGGCATATTGGCCACTTTGCGACTATATCATTTAATCTCGAAGCCCGAAATATCAGTCTTTAAAAATATAAACATTTGTCCAAATACTACTTCCAAGGAGAAGAGATATTTAGAGGATATAGTACACTAAAATATTTCATAGCAAGTACACACGTGAAAGTTGTAGTGTCAAGTATACACTGGTCACTAAGAGATAAACAAATAAAATCATGGAAAATATAAATTCATAAGACAATTGTTTATTGCCACATGCCTGAGAATACTTTTCGTTAATAGATTTATTTTATTTTATTTATTTATTTATTATTTTTTGGCAGAAAGTCAGTTAAGAATGTGTTGAATTTTGGGAAGCAAGGGGGGCGAGGATGCCGTTTAAAGTGAAACATGCTTTTAACTTTAGTCATATATTTAACATAATTCACTGTTCAAGTTGTTGAAGCTCCAGTGTGATTATAAAACAATTTTTCAGACATAAAAATTATTAACCAAAGAAACGCATTCAACTAACTCTAGAGAATTTAATAGCTTTTCCATTTACCATTATTTAATGTTAGAAAAGAAATTAATAATTTCATGAATTACCTTGAACACAGAGGTGGCCATCTCGCAGGATACTGAAGAGTTCTCTTTGTAGACAGTGAAGTTTTGAGGTATTTTCCGCCTTTATATACCTCCGTTGCAGCCTCTGGAAATCATTAGGGGTTGTTGTAATCCCTTCTCCGCTGTCAACTTTCGCCGTCCCAAGAGTTTTTGGTTACGTAATTGACTCGTGGAATTAGTAGCCTCACAATATTCTTAAGTTGTGCTGATAAGTTCAACAAATGAAAATGAAAATGTATGCAAATCGTTAACCAAATTATGTTTGTAAGCAGCTATTTTCATTCATCGGGAAAACATTAAAGTGTAATGTCTTTTCCACACCTATAAGAAAAAGCCATATATCTTTTACGTCAATGTGTAGATAGCTCCACAGAAATAGTTTCGCATTTTCACCCAAATTTTATTGTTCTTGTTGAGTACCTCCGATATTAAGCCTTAGACTGAAAATTCTACTGGCAATACGTATTAATTTTATATTGAATATCAAGGATGGTTTGTTTTTAGAATATAAGTGAGCAATCTTCGTATATAATATGTGATATTTCTTGGAATTTTCTCAAATACTATTAAAAATTTAGAGATATGTTGGTGGATTACTGTTTTGTGAGCTGCAAATGAAATTTTCACCATGCGTTGTGACTCAGTGTTTATCAGTGTATTCAAGTACGTGTTTTAAATATGGAGGACAGTAAATGTATCATCCAGCACACCACCTCAAAAGATATCATCATTCATACGATCGCAATAGACAACTGCGGGTAGGCTCCATTGCGTTTAAAACGTAAATTTAGTGTTTCTCTGAATTTGAGTGTTACAGCAGCATTTACCGATTTTTCCTAAAAGCTTTCCTTCCTTGTCTTTTGACGAATACTCCTTCTAACTTAAGAAATGGAATTATAATTTTGTTTTCTTTCATCGTATCTTTTATAGTACCTATTTCTAAAAAGGTATCAAACTGAGTTCCTGTCATATTCTGGCTGTAATTTCTGTGCACACACACACACACACAAAATTATCTTCAAACTGAAAATACAATATTTTGTGATCGGTGTTGTATATAAACTATCTAACTTTGAGAAATTACTCAAACCACTACAACACGTTGAAAGGTTCATTTGAGATCTATTCGAAATTTTTGGTTTAATTCTTTGATTAATGAAACTCTTATGAAATTTATTTACTATTGAAATGATTTTATCATTCTATGGACACTATTTATGGCTATTACTTTTCTCATCTGTAAAATGGATAAATGGCTTCAGCTTGAATTAATTCAGTGTAAGTAATGAAGAATTACATTATACTTTAGTTGATACGATGGTAGAGGATACAGAGTTCTCCCAATAAAACACAACAACAACAAAATTAATGAGAAATCAATATTTCTCTTTACTCATGGAGAAAATCTCAGCATGGTTGGAAGAAACTAATGTCGAATGCTGAAACAGAAGTTCACAAAAGGTATTTCGGAAAAATAAATGCTGTTTATTCCTTCAGATTGGAAAAACTGGAGTAAACAGTTCCATGCTGTGTTCCCATTTGTTACAATGCATATGTTGTAAAATGTTAGCGCCTGGCAGAATTGTCTTAATTTTAAGATAATCAGGCAAGTGTGAGTTGAGCCTTGGCCTTTGGAAATTAGATTTTCTTACGTTAATGAATTTAATAGATATCTTCTATCTGGAAGTTCAGAAGTTATTCGGTTGTTACAAAATCCAATGCTTGACACGTTTTCATTTTAGGCAGCGGACTACGGTCCACAATACCATTTCCATCGCTAGTTAATTATTCATTTCCAATAAAATATACTAGTTTCCTATAAGTAGTATTAATATGTGGCAATGCAACCTCAGTATAAACGCTTTTGAATTGTTTGCTCGAAACATTGAAACTACATTAGATTTAAGTACTTTTAGTATTTATTGTTTAAAAAAGACACGATCGATATTGAGGACAGATTTCAAGCTTTTAGGCATAACCCTTTTTTGAGATAGTCCCGTAAACTAAAGTGGTATAAAATCGACAACTTTGACGGATGATTGACATCTATAAATTTTAAAGGGAAAATATTGAACAAAATATCTCAGCTCTCTATTAACGAGTTTTAAACACTTATACCTAGCGTTCTGGGGTAATGAAAAAAATAATTTTCAACCACATTTTATTTCTAAGAGACCCTCTCACTCCCCCTCCACATCCCTCTCCCCTCCCCCCCTAAACCTCCCCCTCCCCCTTCCCCTCTCACCCTCACCAAACAAAATTTTATAAAATTTTAAATGCAGTATTCAGTTTTGGGGTCAACGAAACACGTAACAAATATATGACATCAGGCCAAATATTTTGTTATATATATATTATATATATATATATATATATATATATATATTATATATATATATAATAACACTGTGTAGTGTACACACGTTGTGAATTTTTTATTGCGATGAGAGAATCTAAGGTGTCGAAAAACCACGTGAATACTTTAACGGAAAACGGCAGCATTAATAATAAAAACAGTTGTTAGAAGACAGATTTTTTTTTCAAAAATATCCTTTCTTTCTTATGCTTCATAAACCGAAGGTTCTATAAATTCTTGCTCAGAAGATGTACTGCATCAGTGATTCTCCACTGAAATGTGTAGTGAGTTTTTCGATATAAATTCTTCTCGGGTTTGCCACCGAATTACATTTTCTAATTCGGTGGCAAACCCGAGAAGAATTTATATCGAAAAACTCAACTACACATTTCAGTGGAGAATCACTGATGCAGTACATCTTCTGAGCAAGAATTTATAGAACCTTCGGTTTATGAAGCATAAGAAAGAAAGGATATTTTTGAAAAAAAAATCTGTCTTCTAACAACTGTTTTATTATTAATGCTGCGTTTCCGTTAAAGTATTCACGTGGTTTTCGACACCTTAGATTCTCTCATCGCAATAAAAATTCACAAGTGTGTACACTACACAGTGTTTATATATATATATATATATATATATATATATATATATATATATATATATAACAAAATATTTGGCTGATGTCAATATTTGTTACGTGTTTCGTTGACCCAAAACTGAATACTGCATTTAAATTTTATAAAATTTTGTTTGGTGAGGGTGAGAGGGGAAGGGGGAGGGGGAGGTTTAGGGGGGAGGGGGAGGGGAGAGGGATGTGGAGGGGGAGTGAGAGGGTCTCTTAGAAATAAAATGTGGTTGAAAATTATTTTTTTCATTACCCCAGAACGCTAGGTATAAGTGTTTAAAACTCGTTAAATAGAGAGCTGAGATATTTTGTTCAATATTTTCCCTTTAAAATTTATAGATGTCAACATCCGTCAAAGTTGTCGATTTTATACCACTTTAGTTTACGGGACTATCTCAAAAAAGGGTTATGCCTAGGAGCTTGAAATCTGTCCTCAATATCGATCGTGTCTTTTTTAAACAATAAATACTAAAAGTACTTAAATCTAATGTAGTTTCAATGTTTCGAGCAAACAATTCAAAAGCGTTTATACTGAGGTTGCATTGCCACATATTAATACTACTTATAGGAAACTAGTATATTTTATTGGAAATGAATAATTAACTAGCGATGGAAATGGTATTGTGGACCGTAGTCCGCTGCCTAAAATGAAAACGTGTCAAGCATTGGATTTTGTAACAACCGAATAACTTCTGAACTTCCAGATAGAAGATATCTATTAAATTCATTAACGTAAGAAAATCTAATTTCCAAAGGCCAAGGCTCAACTCACACTTGCCTGATTATCTTAAAATTAAGACAATTCTGCCAGGCGCTAACATTTTACAACATATGCATTGTAACAAATGGGAACACAGCATGGAACTGTTTACTCCAGTTTTTCCAATCTGAAGGAATAAACAGCATTTATTTTTCCGAAATACCTTTTGTGAACTCTGTTTCAGCATTCGACATTAGTTTCTTCCAACCATGCTGAGATTTTCTCCATGAGTAAAGAGAAATATTGATTTCTCATTAATTTTGTTGTTGTGTTTTATTGGGAGAACTCTGTATCCTCTACCATCGTATCAACTAAAGTATAATGTAATTCTTCATTACTTACACTGAATTAATTCAAGCTGAAGCCATTTATCCATTTTACAGATGAGAAAAGTAATAGCCATAAATAGTGTCCATAGAATGATAAAATCATTTCAATAGTAAATAAATTTCATAAGAGTTTCATTAATCAAAGAATTAAACCAAAAATTTCGAATAGATCTCAAATGAACCTTTCAACGTGTTGTAGTGGTTTGAGTAATTTCTCAAAGTTAGATAGTTTATATACAACACCGATCACAAAATATTGTATTTTCAGTTTGAAGATAATTTGTGTGTGTGTGTGTGTGCACAGAAATTACAGCCAGAATATGACAGGAACTCAGTTTGATACCTTTTTAGAAATAGGTACTATAAAAGATACGATGAAAGAAAACAAAATTATAATTCCATTTCTTAAGTTAGAAGGAGTATTCGTCAAAAGACAAGGAAGGAAAGCTTTTAGGAAAATCGGTAAATGCTGCTGTAACACTCAAATTCAGAGAAACACTAAATTTACGTTTAAACGCAATGGAGCCTACCCGCAGTTGTCTATTGCGATCGTATGAATGATGATATCTTTTGAGGTGGTGTGCTGGATGATACATTTACTGTCCTCCATATTTAAAACACGTACTTGAATACACTGATAAACACTGAGTCACAACGCATGGTGAAAATTTCATTTGCAGCTCACAAAACAGTAATCCACCAACATATCTCTAAATTTTTAATAGTATTTGAGAAAATTCCAAGAAATATCACTATTATATACGAAGATTGCTCACTTATATTCTAAAAACAAACCATCCTTGATATTCAATATAAAATTAATACGTATTGCCAGTAGAATTTTCAGTCTAAGGCTTAATATCGGAGGTACTCAACAAGAACAATAAAATTTGGGTGAAAATGCGAAACTATTTCTGTGGAGCTATCTACACATTGACGTAAAAGATATATGGCTTTTTCTTATAGGTGTGGAAAGACATTACACTTTAATGTTTTCCCGATGAATGAAAATAGCTGCTTACAAACATAATTTGGTTAACGATTTGCATACATTTTCATTTTCATTTGTTGAACTTATCAGCACAACTTAAGAATATTGTGAGGCTACTAATTCCACGAGTCAATTACGTAACCAAAAACTCTTGGGACGGCGAAAGTTGACAGCGGAGAAGGGATTACAACAACCCCTAATGATTTCCAGAGGCTGCAACGGAGGTATATAAAGGCGGAAAATACCTCAAAACTTCACTGTCTACAAAGAGAACTCTTCAGTATCCTGCGAGATGGCCACCTCTGTGTTCAAGGTAATTCATGAAATTATTAATTTCTTTTCTAACATTAAATAATGGTAAATGGAAAAGCTATTAAATTCTCTAGAGTTAGTTGAATGCGTTTCTTTGGTTAATAATTTTTATGTCTGAAAAATTGTTTTATAATCACACTGGAGCTTCAACAACTTGAACAGTGAATTATGTTAAATATATGACTAAAGTTAAAAGCATGTTTCACTTTAAACGGCATCCTCGCCCCCCTTGCTTCCCAAAATTCAACACATTCTTAACTGACTTTCTGCCAAAAAATAATAAATAAAATAAATAAATCTATTAACGAAAAGTATTCTAGGCAATGTGGCAATAAACAATTGTCTTATGAATTTATATTTTCCATGATTTTATTTGTTTATCTCGTAGTGACCAGTGTATACTTGACACTACAACTTTCACGTGTGTACTTGCTATGAAATATTTTAGTGTACTATATCCTCTAAATATCTCTTCTCCTTGGAAGTAGTATTTGGACAAATGTTTATATTTTAAAGACTGATATTTCGGGCTCGAGATTAAATGATATAGTCGCAAAGTGGCCAATATGCCATTCCACAAAGACTAACTGAACACGACTAAAGAATATGAATGCCAAATCAAAAAAACTGAAACAAAGAATTACTATTATCAAGTCTACCGAATTTGAAATATTTCACCATTAGCTTGGTAGCAAACAGCAACCTGAATTTATGGTGTAAATCAAACCACCCAAGACTTTAAACAAAAACGTCCAACACTTTTTGCGTGTTCAGGGATAAAGTACTGAACTATAATTCATCTGTCTCTATATCCATACTAACATTTTAGAAGTCGTATAACTCGAACACAATAAAATTTGCAGTGCTTCGGTGCAAGAAGACGTGCTATTACAATACATGAGCAATAATTATATTCTCCCATGCTCAACGTGATAAAGCGACTACTGGGCTCGGTATGTGCTTCCAGTTCCAATCGATCTTCCAGTTTGGTGCCTAAATCGTCCATAATAACTATTTTGGATTTATGTCATCACGATTCGCAGTTTTTTTTATTAACATTCAGATTTAAGACGCCTTATTCGTGTCCTTCCTGCCTCCAAGAGTGCAAGTAATTTGACCGTCTTGTTCTGAAAATCAGGAGAACTACAAGCAAAAATCATTTATTCGAAAGACGTTCTCAATACTCTATTAATCTGAAAGAATAAAGATAACAGATTCTTGAATTCCAGCTGTCTAAACGGTACCATCCCATCTATTACCATAATTAATCCATGCGTATGAAATTTGTATTAAAAGGCAGTAAATTAGCGGTAGTTTATATATTCTGGATAGACTTTCCAAAACCTTTTTCAGCACGAGAACCAGTTAAATGTCAAAATAATAATGCTACGGATCACTAAAGTGTATTTGGTCTAATTTTTTCTTATGTATATATTGTAGTAAAACTACTTTTACTGCGGTCGAGAGAAATTTGTTAGCGTCACGCGTTATGACTTACGCGTTGAGTGAGCATGCAACGCAACGTTCTGCGTATGAGTAGAACGTTGATAATCAGTTGATGACGTCAGAATAGATATTTACATCCAGACGTTTTCCTATTATCAAACAAACAGACATATACCAGTATTTTTAGTTTTTTGTTGTTGTTAATTAGTTGCTTTTTGTTTATTAATATTGGTTCAGTGTTGATGATTTCGTCACATTACCTAATCGTTGTTGCGATAAAAGCTTTCAGTTTTATGCAGAAATATTAGCATTCCTCTTAACCACAAATGGAATGTCTTCTTCTTCTTTCGTTTGACCCTCTTTGGGTTACGATGAATCGGTCACTTCTTTGATGTTGTTCCTTTCTTTGCGCCCAATATTTCTTCATTCTCTCGGATCTTCTTGTTCTCTCCTCTTCCAAGGTGATGTGTTTCTGAGAACCTTATCCTTTCATCTTTAAATCTTATCTGCGCTCTTCTGTCAAGTAAGGACTATTCCGTAATTTTTAATTCTCTTAGGTCTTTTCCAGTTTCTGTGAACCAATTAGGCTTCGTTATACGGTTATGGAAGAAATAAAAAATTTGTTTGGTTAGACTACCAGAATTGATTCTGAGAAGACGTTTTATTATCTTGAAATTAGGTTCCTATGATTTTTCTTAAAATGTTTCCTTGTTTTAATTCCATTTGGTCTATCTGCCCTATGCGATCCATGCTCAGAGTTTCTGCTGCATACAATGGTTCCAGCTTTACCATTGTTTTGTAATTATTAATTTTGGACCCCCATGAAAGGGGGTTTATCACTCTTGTCAGCTGGAAGGCCAATTCAAGTTTATTTATTTCTTGATTCTATTGCTTTGTGTTCTGTTGCATTCCAATCAATCCATTCCCGCAGATATTTAAATTCTTTTAATATTTCTATTTTTTGTTCATGAAATTTCAAACATTTATTTTAGTGTTTGTTGTTTGTCATGGTTTTCGTTTTTTCCCCAAAGTTAATGTGTTATTTAAGCTTTTAAAAATTATGTAAGTTATGAGCCAGATATCTGTGTTCAACCCATCAAGCTAGTTACTGACGGAATTTTGTACACTGCACCTGTATTTTCAACTGATTTATTTAGTTATGAGCTGGAAAAACTGCGTTCAATCCGTAAATTTTGTCAGGGTTAGAAGCTTCCTCGTGCTTTAAGGTGGCCATACACGATCGCTCCATATGGAAGTCATCTGTATGGATGACATCCATCTACATCTACATCTACGTATATACTCTGCAATTCACAAAATTGTGGGTGGCAGAGGGTGCTCAGCACCAAAGCTAATCTCTTTGTTGCGCATTCCAATCCCTAATGGTACGAGGGAAAAAAGAATTCATATAAGAATCATTTCTCTAATCTTATCTTTCCTGTCATTCCGGCTCAAATAGGTTGGGGCGAAGTATTTCACTACACTCGTGAGTGAAAGTGGGAGTACACATGTTTACCAATAAGTTTAAACGAAACGTGTGTCGTCTATCTACCAGAGACTCCCAGCCTAGTCTACTAATCACTTCTGTGACGCTTTCATAAGGACTGTAGCAAGCGGTCACGAATCGAGCGGCTCTTCTCTGTACTTTCTCTATACTTTCGATCAATCCCTTACGAAACGGATCCCAAATGGCACAACAATAGTCCAAATGTGGACGCACAAGAGATTTGTACGCTATCTCTTTGTTTCGTTCATTACAATTTTATGGAGCGATTGTGCCATGAGAATGACATCCAGAAGCGTAGCACATACACCATCATTCCATCACTCCAGTCGGCCTCGACAATGAAAAACTAGGCAAAGCAAATAACAATAAGTTATCAATTTGCTATACAACAATCTAGCTATGCCAAGTACTAAATAAATTGAGCCCGAATTATTTTTAAAGGATATTCAAACAATCGAATACTGAATACAAATGCTGAGAATTAAATAAACGTCAAAAAAAGTGCGAAATTATGAAAAATAAGCTGTTATATTACGAAAACTTTTAGAAATACTACAAAATGATTATAAATCAGATTTATTAAATTTAACTCCTCTCAAGGCACTGATGTCTGCTTGGTGGTCGGTGACAGAATAACTGTTTGGACCGCTATTTCACTACACAAGAGCCGATTGTAGTGATGGCTTGATGTCGCTCAACGTGGGTTTCCCCACACACACCGTCAGTCGGCTTGATGGCATGATGGACGAAACTGGTGGATATTGGACTGACCGGATATCCAAATAATCCTGTCAGTCCACGTTATCCACATCAATTTCCCCACAGACGACACGATAATAGAGTGGCGTCGCTCCATTTGGACGGATGGAGCGATCGTGTATGGCCACCTTTATGCTGCAACAATAATATTCTAGTCCTGGATGAATTTTAACTTCACTACTATCTCCGCTAATATTGCGCTACAAAATCAAACGATGCAGACACATCCAAAGACATGAAGCGCATCGCAAAGTGTATTTAGTGAAAAAATGACATTCTCTTCATCAGGGCTCCTAGTTCGTACAGTATATCATAAATTATCACAATTCATTTGATGATACACCTTTAGTATGAACTGCAACTGGACTAAATCATTTTAATAATACAAGGGGTGATCAAATGAAAAGGTACGAAACGGCGTAAAAACATAACAGTTAAATATTTGCATATTCCGCCATGGGAGAACATAACGAGACATCTCGGGATGCGATTGGAGTCTCTGACTGGGATCGGAGCATGCGTGGGTGCCCGCATGTGCAGTAGAGAGCAGAGGCTCTTATCAAAAGCGGCGTCCAAATGATGCCGCAGTCCGTATGAGGACAGGATGGCGTACAGGTGGGGGATGTATACTGTGAGACACTCCGACGCCTACGCAGGTCCATCAAGAACAAAAGACCGGGGCTGCTCACGGATGTGGTTCTGCTCCATGATAACGCGCGTCCACACGTCTCCAGAGTCACACACATGGAACTGGCCAAGTTCAAGTGGGAGACGTTGGACCATCCGCCCTACAGTCCGGACATGTCGCCCTGCGATTTCCATGTGTTTGGTTCACTGAAGAAACACCTGAAAGGGAAGCGCTTCAACTCGGACGACGTACTCAAGGACGCTGTGAAGGACTGGGTCTCGTCACGGCTACAGGAATTCTGAGAACGAGGAATCCTGCGGCTTGTTCATCAGTGGGATCGTTGTGCTCAGGCCTATGGTGTATATTTTGAATAAAATCTACATTTGTACCCACCGTGTCGTTTCATACCTTTTCATTTGATCACCCCTGGCATATTCACTGTACTGTACACTTGATCCAAATGTTCTCCGATACAAAAGCTTTAAATACGAAATACAGACTACGGCTGGATGCAATATTCGATAATCTAGCGAAGTGTGCTTAAAGTCTTTAATAATTTTTATTTGTTTACGAGAATTATTTCGACAAAGTTCCTATTAATTTTTCAAATACAATATAGTCAACTTAAGTGCGAAAGACAAAAGTACATAGATGTTTCACTCCTTGTGCTTGTACCCAATGACACACGCATCGGTTTTATTACCTGTGTGCGTATTACTAACATGTGGCACATATTATAATGTAGCATTAAAGCATAATAAATCTAAAAGCATGTTTTGAACTCATATGAAAACGCCGTATGAAATGGGAAGTGAACTTCAAAAGAGAATTATATATTTAAAACTTTTAATATTTAACAACGAAATGAATAATAATGGTATGGATCTACAAGGGAGAGAGAAAACAACCGAAAAGAAAGAAAGGAATACACTAGTAATATTATTTTATTACTCTCTGTTAATTTGTTTTGTTATGATAATATAACCTTAATTCATTAAAATTTTTAATATTCTTCATTTTTGCGGACCGCGTTGAGAATTGCTCTGTGGACGCTGCATGGTATTGTAATAAACTTAGTTCACAACCTGAAGGTTGGTTGGATCCTCCAAAAGGAGAAATATGAATACTAAGCCATTATGACATGGGTAGGTCAGTTCCTTTCCTATGGGACCTACAGTTTAACGTGTAATCCGAACCATGGAACTTCCTGGTGTAGTTTATATGATCAGTCACAACACTTAAATAATCTGGGCAACCGGTATTTGAGCCCAGAAGCGCATTGCGACCTTTCTAAAGCATGTGCCTGTATTACGGAACTACAAGGGCACTTGACCTTTACGCCTCGTATTACATTTTAGAAGGTTTATAATAATTTGGACTGTAGTAGCATCTAACACGTTAAGTTATGCCAAGTGACATAATAAATATGTTTTACCACGCATACTAACTTATCGTATTACTAATTTATTCATCCATAACTCGAAGTAACGAACGGAAAAAGATAATAATGATGCTCCAAGACTGATAAATATTTCGTCTTGTTAACAATAAATATTTGGGAATTTTATTTCATATAACCGGAATGGAATAGTTAAACTAATTCAGTATCAGGCAGAGCGTATTCCAGTCTCATTTATACCCGGGTTCGAATCACTGTAGGTTAAACTGACCTTAATCTCTGGCAAAGTTTTTTTTGTTCGTGTGCAATACACCAGGAGACTCCGTGGTTCGGATTACAGGCAAAAGTTTAGGTTTCGATTACCCAGTAACATTATCGGATTAGGTTAGAGTAACCACAAAGGCGGTTCCGCAACAAATTGAAACTCTGTAACTTAAGTGACTGAATTACAACTTCGGGTCTATTGGGGAATCATACTATACCAATTTACTTTGCTTATACAACTTTTACTTTCATTGTTTATAGACTATTTATGATCATGCTTTATTTATCGTATTACAGATCACGGCTTTGATGGTGCTGCTGGGTAGCGCTGCTCTGGCGGCTTCCGTTGGAACTTCTGTTTTGCCAGCTGGAAGCGCCTCATTAGCGCCGCGTGGCGGCGAATCTCTGAAGCAGTCTGAATCATTCGCATTTGGATGGGGCCTCGGGCCGTGGGGATGGCCAGGATGGGGACCATTTGGCATCTACGGATACGGTAAGCTTTACTTCAAGGTACCCATCTACTATGTAATTTCCTAAGCTCACTCACTCATTCACCTCTATAGTCATTGGCTGGAGAACGGTGACGTCACGCGGTAACAGTGACCAGGAGATATCATTAAAAGAAATTAGAGGTTATGCTCACAATTTAATAGCTAAGCAACTGCTACAAAATTAATTGCCATGATACATTCATTGACGTTGCTTTTTGTAGCATTTTATAGTTAAGAAAATATCGATAAACTTTAATGCTGAAAAAGTTGAACTGCTTTTCAGTAACATGTCGCTAATAAAAGAAACATAAAACAACTTAAAAAAAACTAAAATTACTAATGGTCTCTGCTGTAACCACGAATGCTAATTGTCACTCCACCCTGGGCTAAATTTGGATTTAATTAAAACTTCAACTAAAGTTGCTGCTTGACCAAAGGTTATACATTACGGATTATTTGCTTTTTACGAATTTTACTTACCACTTTAGTCAGTGGTCGTTATTCATGTTCGCTGTACGCGAGTTATAAGGTTATATAAAGTGAACATCAGACCAAATATGGTATGTTAACAAATCGAGCATTCTGGCAATTATTTTTTTTCGGTATTGTTCAACTGTTTAATAATATGGGATCTGTATTACGTTCTCTGGCAGCTAAAGACAATATGACCAAAGATTACGTTGTGAATATTTGTCCAGCCTCAACAAAAATCACGTGATGCTTTTGACGCAATTGCGCACTCCCTTCAAACCTAAATTCTTCAAATTTCACAGAGTGAACTTCAGTTTGTATTTCAGCAAAGTTCGAGTCTACCAACCGCTACGTTTGAATCAATTATACGATTGCACGACCGTAGATGTCCGTGTTTAATATGCCTGTTAATACCTCTGAGTTCTTCAATATAAAGAATTTTATTTACCCTAAGGGACAACTTGACATAATCTTTGACCCTAAGCACTTGAACTTTTCTAGACCCGTGACGATACGCAAATAACGG
>JARYHS010009764.1:0-14000 GCA_031002005.1 Vandiemenella viatica | reverse complement strand
AGTACGTACATATGTGCTACATTTTATGAACACGTCAAAACTGTTTTGAGGTAACCAAATTTTATGAAGGTTTTAGGCAGCTATGTAAATTATTGGGATAATTTTAAACCATGAAATAAGGGGTCACTATTAGTAGTTTCGTTCAAATTGATTGCTGAGTTTAGGCTTCATTTGTGCACAGATGGACAAAACTGCCAAAAGTTTCTGTTTATGTCTCTGGATTATCGGTAACTGTAAGGATATAAAATATTCTGTGGGTTATGGGATTCAACACGCTATCACTATACTTAATATCTGTTCATTAAGATTTGCTGGATGCGTCCACAGATTAAAGAAAAATCCTAATTTTAGAGTTTTGGTCATGGTGTGTTCTGGAAGTAGGTTACTAAGTGGAATAGTAAGTATTTTATATGTTAACTGATGACATAAGCTGCTGCTGTGACGAATGTTGCGTGATGAGCGCACAAACAGGATTTTTTTTTTTTTTTTTTTTTTAAATTTACAACTTTGGGATCTTTCGGGAAGTATGTTAGTAATCTGTACAAAAAGGTGTACACTTGTGAACCCAAAACATATGTTCTCACTGTGTAAATCGTCGTCAAAATCCATCCATTCGTTTTTGGTTTATGCGCGATCAGACAGATAAAACTTCAAATTTTACGACTCTAGTGTCTTTGGCTTCAGTTGGGTGCATTGAAATTGCTCTTTTTGAAGTCAATTTACTGTGTAGATACATCTTTTTACAATTTTGTTGTGTAGCATATAATTATTATATAATTAACCGTGTGTTATTCTAGATATATCACATCAGCAAGTTGTAGTTTGACATTGTAGCATGATGAAATGAAATGGACCTGCACGTGTTTTTAAATATCTAACTCGTCATTGTAGGTCACAGAATTTCCTAGGTATGTCGTTACACGAAGATGAGTTATTGCGATGTGCTTACCTTAAATAAAATACTCTAGACATACTCATTCGTCTCAGACAGCAATTAAAAAATTAATTGTTAGAAAGTATTTATTCCTTGGCAATAAATAAATATCGTCTATTCACTGTGTTACTAGTGAACACATAGTGAAAAAAGTTAGGTTTTGTAATCACTATCAACAGATAACTGAATAACACCAAACCGTAATAATGATCAGGAATAAAAAAAATATTTTTGGAAATGATTCATTGGTTATTCGATTACAATTCAAGCTGTGAGTCAGAAGGAACTCACACTATCTGTAACCGTGGATAAATGAAATTTTAATCTGATCACGCTTTCATTAAAAATGAAAAACATAATCTGTCCGACGATATTTAATTAATTTTCATTATCTGGGTGCAGTGATTGATCGAATAAAACAATATGTAACTGAACTGAACAGCTGGTACTGAAACGTTGATTGACAGGACACAGAGAGTTTGGTGCCAAAACGTATTAGGAAGGACAATAGGGCAGAGTTTTTGAGGTTCGCTAATCCAGCCGGCAACTGTTGGCACGTGCACAAAGCGAGTGAGAGCTGTGGTAATCCATTTTATGCGCTCAATTAGCTACACTCTTAACACTGACAAATGAGTATAAATGGTCTCCCCTTTTAACTACTGACCATTAAATAGTGACCTGCTGTATCCGTGGGAGATTATTCTTCCAGGTAACACAGTAATTTGTTTTCCTTAACTAGATGTAATAAAATAAATAACTAAATAACAAGAAAGATGTTCCATGTGCCATGTATCATTGCAGCAAACTAAATAAAGAGATATATTTAATTAAATTTAGTTACGATGGAGAGCAAGCTCCGAGGAAATTTCCCTACACACACATTTTTACTCTATTTTGTAGCTGCCTACTTTTCCCCTCTAAGAATTTTTTTATTATTATTATTCTTTCAGCGTATTTAGTATTCATCTGTTGCCATGGTAATTTATTGCGTGCCCCTACTCCCCAACCTACGAAAGAAAATTTTCTCACGCCGTTAAGCCTGAAATTGAATGCTAGCTTATGGTATAGCCATCTTTTCCCTTCCAGGTACCTCTCTTAATTCCTCTTCCCTTATAATACCTCGCATCATCTCCGATATACACATTGTACACTACCTTCACCATCCTCTTGTCTTCCAAAGAATCCCATTTAAGATCTTTTATCATAACAATTACTCATTGTGATCTGCAGTGATTTCCATAGACAAATCTAGCTGCTCTCGTTTGCAATCATCCTCCACCAAAATCCTGTATTTGATAACCAAAATGTGGGTTCCAAACTAAATCATCACATTCAAGAAATGGTTCGACCAAAGTTTTGTGACCTAATTCCTTAACTTCCCTGGCACATCCTCTCGTTACTCCTTCCAGTAAACGAAGAATTTTGTAACGTTTTACTATCACCTGCCCAATGTGTCCTGCCCAGTTGAGTTTACTATCAAACGCTATGCGAAGATATTTACACTTCAAGCCCTCAACAAGTAATTCTGTTTCTATCCTCAAGCAATTCGATCCGCACCCTCTAGTTATCTTTCCAGGGATAAACAATTGTTGTTGGCACGGAGTTACAATTTGATTAAATAAACGTTAATATTTACAACTTATTTTCTTTACTGTTGATTGCGGAATTTAAACTTCAGCCCGCTTCCACATTTAGCTTAGGTACTACCATGCTCATATTAATCCGAACGACCTGAATTGCACATCGCTACATTTCCTCCTGGGATTTATTCAACCCATTATACACATCTACGAAGACAGTACTATACCCAGGAGGTGGTACAGTCTCACAACTATTAAAATTGACCCACATCCACCTCCCATAAAACGAAATACATTTCCGATTTTTTGTTTCATAAACCGAAATAGTGATTACATTTCGGCAATAAAAGAGTTATAGGAACATCGAATACGTTTCATTTAGTGTTTTAAAGACATTTTACAGTTATTAAGCGTTCACACATAATACGAAAGTTACCAATCTCAAACAAAATTCTGGTTTTTAGAAAGTACTGGATAACAACAAAATGCAGATTTTATACCCGTCTACAACAACTTAAAATGACTCGAAATTTACGTTAATATTTTAGTTCTATCCTTTCTTGAACATACTTAGCGTGGAACAATAGAAAAGAATCATAACATTAATGTTCTGGCTGACGTGAGACACTGTCAACGCAGCATGCGTGAGTAGGATTTGAAAGACACTTTCCTACTAAATTTAACTTCACCGTAAAGATTTCTGTCACTCAACATTCCCCATTTTTTCTAGTGCTCATAACAAAGTCGGGCGAATGATCATTGATGTAATACGTAATGATAACTGTTTAAAATAATCAAGGAACTAAATCAAACAATGTGTCTATTGTGCGAAAAAGTTTTTTTTAGCTAATGTCCTTATTGTGCGACAACGATAATTTCTAGCCTGTGGTATTGGGAAGCAAATGAGAAAGGAAATGGAAAGTGGCTGTTCTTACGGAAAAAATTCTCATCAAGGAAGAACATAAAATTCAAAGCTTCCGTATTTAAAAACATGCTGCTCCGACTAGTGATAGCTAATGATATAATTGATGCATAACCCCAACTGGGAATTATTCGTAGCATGGAGTTATCTTCCCTGTCCTATCGCGTTGACCGCTATCTCCGGGAGTCCGTAAAAAAATCGGTTTGCGGTAAGGGGCAAAATCGTTAACCGTAGCACAAAAAGAATATACATTATTAAAGAAGTGCAGAAATTTTAAAAGTTAATTCTGACGCATATCACCATTGATGAAAAAGTTTCTTTAATTTTATTTCCTAAATTTAAAATTCCAAGAAATAAACAGTAAATTCCAGGAACGAGGAAAGATAATGCCTGGCTCGTTATTAGTTTCTCCTACCACAGCTTCCGTCTCTGGTAAGCCTGAAGCTATGGTGCTGTAATTGGCTCAGGTTCGGATATGCTTATCCCGGAAGCTACGAGGTGCGATGTCTTGCGGTTCCACGGTTCGAGTCAGCCGAGGGCAAAAGTGGTTAAATGATGCGTTATGGTTTTTCTTGGGTTACCCGTACACTGGGACAGTGAAAACATATTTTACACCTATTGGGAAGTTGATATTACAAATTTCTGCATGTATCTATTGTGAAATCAAATTCGTTGTTATTCTTCAATTAAGTCACTATTATTTCAAAGGCACGGAAGAGATTAGTATTCTAGAAACGTAAACGAATTCGGCAACGATATTTGAGAAATGTCAGTTCCTCATTCCGGTGAGTAATTTCGAGATTTTTTATTTAAACTGAATTTTTGATAGCCAGATCGTGAGTATGAATTGACTACTGTCTAGTGCCACTGATGAAATTTACCCTTCACCCAATTCGTTCAGCTATTAATTATGTAAAATTCCGGAAATAAACAATAACTTTCAGGAACGAGGAAAGATAATGCCAAGCGGTTTATGCGTTGTAGCCACCGCATCTTCCGTCTCTGGTAAGCCTGACGCGATGGGGTGGTAAGTGGCTCATATTCGCGGATGCAGATCCCGGAAGCTAGTGCGTTTTCTCGTGGTTCCACGGTTCGAGTCGCGCCGCGGGAAAAAGTGGTTAAATGACGCGTTATGTTTTTTCTTGTGTTACCCGTACACTGAGACAGTAAAAACGTATTATCACCTATTGAGACGTTAAAATTACAGATTTCTGCCTGTATCTATTGAGCAATCCAAATTCATTGTTTATTTTTTCTGTAAAGTCATTATTATTGCAAAGGCCTGGAAGAAATTAGTTTTTTTTTATTTATTTATCCCGAAACTTTTTTGGCTGGATCGTGAATGTGACTTGACTTCTGTCTAATGCCGCTGAAGAACTTTGCCTATTTGTTTGATGAACAGTAACACAATCAAGATTTAATCTAATCCGCTGGTATCTCATTGCATGCTGAATTGACGCTAAAGTAAATACAATCATGTTGTGGATACTGAAATTTGTAACAATCTAGTCTTAACGTATAAATTGTTCGCGATCATTCATTTCGCACAAAGTGTAAAGTAAAAGGTTTGTTTCCTCATAGTTGTGGAAAAACGATAGCCAGTATATAGACGTCATAACATCCACGAGGACTATGAGAAAGAAGAGTGGTTTTAAAATATCCTACGTTTCATTTATTCTAAACAAAACTCTATCAGTTTCTAAATTTTTGAAAATTTTTGTCTCAAGATAAATATCATAACAGAAAGAAATAGTGACACTTATTTTTTCGTAATGTTTTGTTAACTGAAAACTTAAAAAAATTACGTGTCAGCTGATAGATGACGATAGCACTATCTAATTGTAATTCATTATAAGGATTTATAGTTTGTCTCAGTTACACTCGGCAAGTGATGTGTGGTAGGATCATCATGTGGAAATAGTGCTGTTTACACGCAGCGTTGAACGCGCAGCTTTTCCGTGAACGGCTCGTATGGAATATCCATTCCCAGGATATTCCTACTTCTTAAAGAATGCATAATCATTAATTTTCTATATATACTCGTACAGTCTTTGCATTAAATGTGGACAGCGCTGTCATGTTCTATCAGTCTTTTTGCACAATCTGACATCAATCTCATCCCAGGAAAGAGTAAGGCAATGCTGGATCCTCCTTTTGGCAATATCATTGGGGGATATTTCATTCAGAGCCATCTATATTTCAGATTATTCATTTCCGTAAGTCAATGCATGAAACAAAACTATAATTAAGCTCCTCCCCACTGACTATTCATAATGGCGGGGTAGTTCATCAACCTTCCCTACATTTCAATAACACTTTAAATAAATTCAGATCGTAAAACCTATCACAAAAGTTGTAATTAACGGGAATGCATTAAAGTGAGGCAAAAAATAACTCCTAAGGCTCCGTTATACTTCTTACTACAACTGAGTAGCGTAAACTTTAACCATCATTATTTACATACTGGTTAAGCTAATTCCTTCCGATAATATTTCACTCATAATGTGGTCTGTGGACATACCAGCGAATAACCATTTTCGAGGAGGGTCCTGTGGTTAGCGTTGTGGTTTTCTGAACATGCGGTTCAAGGTTCAAATCCACGTATTTCATATTCTTTTAAATTTTTTTCCCCTTTTATAAGTTCCGAACCTACACTATGCTTATGCATATTATATATTCTTGATTTCTTCCAAACTGCCTCAGGGAATAAGATACTTAAGGAATCTCTTATAACCGAAACTATCAAATAATATTTAACCAACTACCAATATGAAAGTAAACACTTTTGCGACGGCAGCGCTGAAAGAAAGCTACTCTGGTTCCCAGGCACGCCGAAATCAGATCGTCTGTCCCATTTCCAACTGTATACGTTTATCAAAAATAATCATTTCGCAGTAGAACGAATTTCACGTTTCAGAAACAATTAATTTATCGTTGGAATTATGTCTCTAATTTTAAGCCATGTCTATCATTAATTCTGTAAGTGGTCTATAATGATCATACACCGTCGTCAAGGAAAAAAAAAATGTAAAAACATGAAAGGAAATCGTATAGAAGTATAAGTAAAGAAAGTTAATTGAGAATCGGGATTGAAGTAGAGAGTTCTAAAATTACTGCTCTACAGCGTAGCGACTTGATACCTGCGGGATTTAAAAACTCATTAATTAATAAATTTTTGTGTTAATCTTTGATTGCGATTACTTCAGTATAATAACATAAATAGATACCACCATTTGGCGAAGAAGGATGTCTTCACTCGTGTGAGTGTTCTTTAGTCTCGTGTGTGAAGTGGAACGGTGACTTTTCGTCACCCGTGATAGTCGACTCCAAAATAGACTAAGCCGCAAAAATTCCAACAAACACAGCCTACCGGTAAAGAAAGTTCGACAGTGCCTTAGGATCGGAGGACCGAACGTAGTGGATGAGCCTTAACGCTCTGGCCTCGCATTCGGAAGGAGGCGGGTTTGAATACCCGTCCGACTATTAGAGGCGGAAAAGGACTAGTGGCAAGGATTTCACCAATGGCCTTTTGGAACTATTCCGGTATTCAGATAGAGTGGTTTGGGGAAACCGTTGAAACCCCAAATCTAGATGGCCGGACTAGGATTCCAACCTGAGTCCTCCCGAATGAGAGGCCAGAGCATCACAGCGTCTACAAGAATGCGTGTGTCGAATGGTGATGACATAGAAAATTGTGTAATTGTTCAGCCCTTAAAACGATGTATACATTGAAGAAAGTAAATTGAAACTTTGCTTGGGAGACCTTAGATTTTGGATTTCCCTCTTACAGTTTTAATTTCCAGCTGTGACTTGCAGTCTTAAGTTGCATAATTGTAGTGAAAAAAAAAAAAAAAAAAACTTTAGCCGATTTTGCTTCTCGTGATGAATTATTACGTGTATTATTTGCGTTATAAAGGTGTTCTTCTAAGCCGAAGGAAATAGGAAAGTTCACACTTATTTCCTCCTGCAACGCTGCCACATCTATTTCCTCCAATGTTGTCACGATTTCTGACTTCTGGCAGTGCTCCGGAAATTCCTATACAAGGAAGCGTGTCTCATAGCTAGGCGATATCATAAGAACAGACACATTGCCGAAATGGAAAATTATTTGTCTTCCACGTCTCATAATTTTATTTAACTGTTTTTTTCTGCGAGATTAAACAGCTGTGATTAATCTTGCAGTTTCTCATGAACAACTCCAAATGTACTCCCTGCCTTTACGGCACTAAAATGCCCTAAACTCGTCAAATTATATTGGCGGAACAGTATTTTAAATTCCAAATACACACATTTTATCGTCGATGTGGCCTATAAACTGCTAGCAAAATATTTTTCATATGGAGTGCTATATGAATCTGTCTTCACGATAAACAACTAAAGATGCTGCTATATTAGTGGACTGAGACATCCGCTGACAAGTGTAAACGCGCCTGATATTAGAATTTATTTTTAAACAATTTGCCGTAAAATGTAATAAGTTTTTTATACGTATATACATATGGTATGTATTTTGCAACAAGTGAAAAGGAAATAATCAACGAAAAAATACTCAACCGCAAGTGGGATCGAACCAAGGATCAACAGCTCCACAGGTCAGCGCATTAGCGTTCAGCCACTCCGCCTTTATAAACAGACGTGCTTCGTCCATTATATAACCAAAGTGAAGATTTATATAGATACAAAATCTCGTGAATGAATAGTTATCGATAATCTGTATAAAGAATCAAACTGTTAAAAACAGAAAAAAACAGTTAAATAAAAATATGAGACGTGGAAGACAAATAATTTCCCATTTCGGCAATTTGTCTGTTCTTATGATATCGCCTAGCTATGAGACACGCTTCCTTGTATAGGAATTTCCGGAGCACTGCCAGAAGTCAGAAATCGTGACAATGTTGGAGGAAATAGATGTGGCAGCGTTGCAGGAGGAAATAAGTGTGAACTTTCCTATTTCCTTCGGCTTAGAAGAACACATTTATATTGAAGGCCGCCGGTTCGAATCCGGCCGCGGGCATGGATGTTTAAGTGTTGTGTGTCTGTGTGAATGTCTTGTCCGTCCTGTGGCGTCCATACATTGGAAAAAATACACATTGAGCTGGCTGTATGGCCTCCGTTGCCGAATGCCATTAAAAAAAAAAAAAAAAAAAAAAAAAAAAAAAAAAAAAAAAAAAAAAAAAAACACATTTATAACGCAAATAATACACGTAATAATTCATCACGAGAAGCAAAATCGGCTAAAGTTTTTTTTTTTTTTTTTTTTTTTTTTTCACTACAATTATGCAACTTAAGACTGCAAGTCACAGCTGGAAATTAAAACTGTAAGAGGGAAATCCAAAATCTAAGGTCTCCCAAGCAAAGTTTCAATTTACTTTCTTCAATGTATACATCGTTTTAAGGGCTGAACAATTATACAATTTTCTATGTCATCACCATTCGACACACGCATTCTTGTAGACGCTGTGATAATCTGGCCTCTCATTCGGGAGGACACAGGTTGGAATCCTAGTCCGGCCATCTAGATTTGGGGTTTCAACGGTTTCCCCAAACCACTCTATCTGAATACCGGAATAGTTCCAAAAGGCCATTGGTGAAATCCTTGCCACTAGTCCTTTTCCGCCTCTAATAGTCGGAAGGGTATTCAAATCCGCCTCCTTCCGAATGCGAGGCCAGAGCGTTAAGGCTCATCCACTACGTTCGGTCCTCCGATCCTAAGGCACTGTCGAACTTTCTTTACCGGTAGGCTGTGTTTGTTGGAACTTTTGCGGCTTAGTCTATTTTGGAGTCGACTATCACGGGTGACGAAAAGTCACCGTTCCACTTCACACACGAGACTAAAGAACACTCACACGAGTGAAGACATCCTTCTTCGCCAAATGGTGGTATCTATTTATGTTATTATACTGAAGTAATCTCAATCAAAGATTAACACAAAAAATTTATTAATTAATGAGTTTTTAAATCCCGCAGGTATCAAGTCGCTACGCTGTAGAGCAGTAATTTTAGAACTCTCTACTTCAATCCCGATTCTCAATTAACTTTCTTTACTTATACTTCTATACGATTTCCTTTCATGTTTTTACATTTTTTTTTTTTCCTTGACGACGGTGTATGATCATTATAGACCACTTACAGAATTAATGATAGACATGGCTTAAAATTAGAGACATAATTCCAACGATAAATTAATTGTTTCTGAAACGTGAAATTCGTTCTACTGCGAAATGATTATTTTTGATAAACGTATACAGTTGGAAATGGGACAGACGATCTGATTTCGGCGTGCCTGGGAACCAGAGTAGCTTTCTTTCAGCGCTGCCGTCGCAAAAGTGTTTACTTTCATATTGGTAGTTGGTTAAATATTATTTGATAGTTTCGGTTATAAGAGATTCCTTAAGTATCTTATTCCCTGAGGCAGTTTGGAAGAAATCAAGAATATATAATATGCATAAGCATAGTGTAGGTTCGGAACTTATAAAAGGGGAAAAAAATTTAAAAGAATATGAAATACGTGGATTTGAACCTTGAACCGCATGTTCAGAAAACCACAACGCTAACCACAGGACCCTCCTCGAAAATGGTTATTCGCTGGTATGTCCACAGACCACATTATGAGTGAAATATTATCGGAAGGAATTAGCTTAACCAGTATGTAAATAATGATGGTTAAAGTTTTACGCTACTCAGTTGTAGTAAGAAGTATAACGGAGCCTTAGGAGTTATTTTTTGCCTCACTTTAATGCATTCCCGTTAATTACAACTTTTGTGATAGGTTTTACGATCTGAATTTATTTAAAGTGTTATTGAAATGTAGGGGAAGGTTGATGAACTACCCCGCCATTATGAATAGTCAGTGGGGAGGAGCTTAATTATAGTTTTGTTTCATGCATTGACTTACGGAAATGAATAATCTGAAATATAGATGGCTCTGAATGAAATATCCCCCAATGATATTGCCAAAAGGAGGATCCAGCATTGCCTTACTCTTTCCTGGGATGAGATTGATGTCAGATTGTGCAAAAAGACTGATAGAACATGACAGCGCTGTCCACATTTAATGCAAAGACTGTACGAGTATATATAGAAAATTAATGATTATGCATTCTTTAAGAAGTAGGAATATCCTGGGAATGGATATTCCATACGAGCCGTTCACGGAAAAGCTGCGCGTTCAACGCTGCGTGTAAACAGCACTATTTCCACATGATGATCCTACCACACATCACTTGCCGAGTGTAACTGAGACAAACTATAAATCCTTATAATGAATTACAATGTGGTGCTAGATAGTGCTATCGTCATCTATCAGCTGACACGTAAGTTTTTCGTAAGTTTTCAGTTAACAAAACATTACGAAAAAATAAGTGTCACTATTTCTTTCTGTTATGATATTTATCTTGAGACAAAAATTTAGAAACTGATAGAGTTTTGTTTAGAATAAATGAAACGTAGGATATTTATAAACCACTCTTCTTTCTCATAGTCCTCGTGGATGTTATGACGTCTATATACTGGCTATCGTTTTTCCACAACTATGAGGAAACAAACCTTTTACTTTACACTTTGGCGAAATGAATGATCGCGAACAATTTATACTTTAAGACTAGATTGTTACAAATTTCAGTATCCACAACATGATTGTATTTACTTTAGCGTCAATTCAGCATGCAATGAGATACCAGCGGATTAGATTAAATCTTGATTGTGTTACTGTTCATCAAACAAATAGGCAAAGTTCTTCAGCGGCATTAGACAGAAGTCAAGTCACATTCACGATCCAGCCAAAAAAGTTTCGGGATAAATAAATTAAAAAAACAAACTAATTTCTTCCAGGCCTTTGCATTAATAATGACTTTACAGAAAAATAACAATGAATTTGGATTGCTCAATAGATATAGGCAGAAATCTGTAATTTTAACGTCTCAATAGGTGATAATACGTTTTTACTGTCTCAGTGTACGGGTAACACAAGAAAAACATAACGCGTCATTTAACCACTTTTTCCCGCGGCGCGACTCGAACCGTGGAACCACGAGAAAACGCACTAGCTTCCGGGATCTGCATCCGCGAATATGAGCCACTTACCACCCCATCGCGTCAGGCTTACCAGAGACGGAAGATGCGGTGGCTACAACGCATAAGCAGCTTGGAATTATCTTTCCTCGTTCTTGAAAGTTATTGTTTATTTTCCGGAATTTTACATTAATTAATAGCTGAACGAATTGGGTGAAGGGTAAATTTCATCAGTGGCACTAGACAGTAGTCAATTCATACTCACGATCTGGCTATCAAAAATTCAGTTTAAATAAAAAATCTCGAAATTACTCACCGGAATGAGGAACTGACATTTCTCAAATATCGTTGCCGAATTCGTTTACGTTTCTAGAATACTAATCTCTTCCGTGCCTTTGAAATAATAGTGACTTAATTGAAGAATAACAACGAATTTTGATTTCACAATAGATACAGGCAGAAATTTGTAATATCAACTTCCCAATAGGTGTAAAATATGTTTTCACTGTCCCAGTGTACGGGTAACCCAAGAAAAACATAACGCATCATTTAACCACTTTTGCCCTCGGCTGACTCGAACCGTGGAACCGCAAGACATCGCACCTCGTAGCTTCCGGGATCAGCATATCCGAACCTGAGCCAATTACAGCACCATAGCGTCAGGCTTACCAGAGACGGAAGCTGTGGTAGGAGAAACTAATAACGAGCCAGGCATTATCTTTCCTCGTTCCTGGAATTTACTGTTTATTTCTTGGAATTTTAAATTTAGGAAATAAAATTAAAGAAACTTTTCATCAATGGTGATATGCGTCAGAATTAACTTTTAAAATTTCTGCACTTCTTTAATAATGTATATTCTTTTTGTGCTACGGTTAACGATTTTGCCCCTTACCGCAAACCGATTTTTTTACGGACTCCCGGAGATAGCGGTCAACGCGATAGGACAGGGAAGAAAAATTCCCAGTTGGGGTTATGCATCAATTATATCATTAGCTATCACTAGTCGGAGCAGCATGTTTTTAAATACGGAAGCTTTGAATTCTATGTTCTTCCTTGATGAGAATTTTTTCCGTAAGAACAGCCACTTTCCATTTCCTTTCTCATTTGCTTCCCAATACCACAGGCTAGAAATTATCGTTGTCGCACAATAAGGACATTAGCTAAAAAAAACTTTTTCGCACAATAGACACATTGATTTGATTTAGTTCCTTGATTATTTTCAACAGTTATCATTACGTATTACATCAATGATCATTCGCCCGACTTTGTTATGAGCACTAGAAAAAATGGGGAATGTTGAGTGACAGAAATCTTTACGGTGAAGTTAAATTTAGTAGTAAAGTGTCTTTCAAATCCTACTCACGCATGCTGCGTTCACAGTGTCTCACGTCAGCCAGAACATTAATGTTATGATTCTTTTCTATTGTTCCACGCTAAGTATGTTCAAGAAAGGACAGAACTAAAATAATTGCTTTTACAGGCAAGCATACTTACAAGACCACTGCCAAAATTATTAAATCCGAAATCTTGTTACGTGTTATATATTTGACTGAACTCTTAGATAAGTCTGTACTGTTTCCAAAAATTATAATACACAGCAAACGTTGAATATTAACGTAAATTTCGAGTCATTTTAAGTTGTTGTAGACGGGTATAAAATCTGAATTTTGTTGTTATCCAGTACTTTCTAAAAACCAGCATTTTGTTTGAGATTGGTAACTTTCGGGTTATGTGTGGACACTTAATAACTGTAAAATGTCTTTAAAACAGTAAATGAAACGTATTCGATGTTCCTATAACTCTTTTATTGCCGAAATGTAATCACTATTTCGGTTTATGAAACAAAAAAGCGGAAATGTATTTCGTTTTATGGGAGGTGGAGGTGGCTCAATTTTAATAGTTGTGAGACTGTAACACCTCCTGGGTATTGTACTGTCTTCGTAGATGTGTATAATGGGTTGAATAAGTCCCAGGAGGAAATGTAGCGATGTGCAATTCAGGTCGTTCGGATTAATATGAGCATGGTAGTACCAACGAAACTCTGCGTAATCGTCGTCGGGCAATGAGACCGAAATCATCGCCATGTCACTGTCCTTTTAATATGGTTACAACAGCACCCGCTGTTTGATGTGGGTCCCTTCTTGCCTGTTCATTATGTAATGATCATCTGCTGCTGCAGTTGACCATGGTCCACTCCATCGGGCTGCAATGCCTGTGGTTCTGAACGCTCAACATGACATGCAGGTGAAACAACGTTGTGAGCAGTGCTAAACTCCTAGAATACACGAGCGTTTGGTCTTGTACTTCTACACTATGTATACGATAGTAGTAAGACATTTAATTTTTTATGATTGTGATATAGTTACGAAATTGGTAGAAATTGTTAGTCCTATTTCTTGGTGTCAATGATGTCAGTGTTGATTGTGAGATTTACTTTCCAGATCTTACTTTAGGTATACGTGGAGAGTAAAATATTACCTTAAGTCCTTAATGCCGGGACTACAGACTCGCCAAATAATGCAGTGATTAACTGAAAAGTTTTTAAATATTTCTT
>JARYHS010009761.1:0-47149 GCA_031002005.1 Vandiemenella viatica | reverse complement strand
GAGCCAAACCCTATCCCACTACCAAACCAATCAACCCTCAGACATTCACAGCAACCGATGAACGCCATGCCCAAAATACCATCTTCGGCTAATAACAAATGGATACTTCCATTGACAACACCGCCATATCTTCTCAACAATCCCCAACCACCTACAGCATTTTACTCAAAAACAGTGACCCCAAATTCCTATCCACCAAAACACTAGCATGCCAAATCAGAAAGTACCTACCCAGCTCAACCATTACTCAAATCATCCCAACTAAAGAAGGCATGATTATCAAAAGCTTTGACCCTAAAGTGCGATCGTCCCTAATTACAAAAATAGGCTACACAACTTTCGGCGAACACGCCACCATCTCATCTATGAATTCCAGACAGATCAAATAGCCTCAAACACCTCGAGACAAACCCACTCTGACAGTGGTTATCAGGGGAGTCGACCTCTCAATTTCAGACACTGATTTAGAAGAAGAACTGAAACTAAATTCCGATCTTTCCATAAGAACAGTCCTAAGAATTCATAACAATCAGGGACCAACCTACATGGTGAGAGTTTTCACAGAATTCCCAACCACAGTAGACACCCTAATTTCCAAAGGGGCAACAATATACTATCAATGCCACCGTGTTGACCCATCAAAGTCAACACCACCTCAACCTAGCTGCTGCCAAAAATGCCGATCCTCCGCATTTTTGCAGATGGTGCTGTTTATACGAAAGTGATAGGAGACAATAAGTAGTCTCTATGCTTCATATAAATAACTGACTTTCGGTGATTGAGTACCTCCCGGCGCCCGCCGCGCAAAGGTGGAAAATAACCGACCCCGCCTCCGGAAAGTGGCTGGTGGCCCCGTATCTCGATCGAGAGGACTTAAGGTAGGGCCCACAAGGTGCAGAACACTGGAAGAAAGCGCTCGCATAATTCTGAGTAACTTTATTCGTAACCGCAAAACGGCATGGCAACGCACAGCGTCCGACTCACAACACGCGCGTCGGCGGCGGCGACGACGACATTTCGCGAAAAGACAAGGTCTCTAATAACTAAGTATCAGAGTACAGGAACCACAGCTTGGAATCCTGTAAGGAAGCAAAAATACGTGGGTCCATATTTGGCGTAGACAAACGGTAAAATGACTGCGGGATGGTTAAACACGTTTTCACCTAGGTACGGATTTTTTTTTTTTTGTATATATATAAAACTAAATTCCCCCCCCCCCCTCACTTGTTCCCGCCGAGCTATGGGAAGTGCGGAAGAGGTACTGGGGGCGGCGAGGGGTTCAGCAATTGGCTACCCTACACAAGTTAATACACACGAGAGGGAAATAAAACATGGTCGTTAAGCCTGAGAAGAAAATTTCACACAGAAGTTAAATCAGCTTAATATTCTGATACTTCCAGATTATTCAACTCATTTCTATGTTTTAATTGAGATTAGGTGGGCCGATCCCGGCGGTACTGCAATGCCGGGCCAACCCGCGACAGAGGTGGAGCAAGCCCCTAGCACTCCGTCATGTTCCAAAAATGAGTTTAATATTCTGGTCCAGCGATGCTGGACGTATCAGATATTAAGCTGATAAGAACAGATTTTTTATTTATAATTTTTTGTTTCAATACATTTCTTATAACAATGTTTGCCATCACCAAAATTTTTATAATAATACTAACACCTTTTTCTTCATTTTACGGTGTTTTACAAAATATACTAATTCATTCAAATGTAATACAATCTTTCACATTTTAATAATAAAAATAAAATAAACAAGCTGAATTTTCTTCTATGTGCAGCATACAATGCACATTTAAAATGCTGATCGCTCTCGGTCCGGCCTAGCACTGGCGATGACCCGTCAGGTGTTCGACGTAGATGTCCCGGGAGAACCTGATCACGTCCGACACACACAGCTTCCGCATGAGGCCAAGATACTTTGCGCTGCACAGCCGTCTTAAGGTGGTGTCATTCTCCGGATCCCAGGACCCTAGGGCGCCCACCACAATCGCCACCACCTCGACCGACTTGTGATGTTCACCCAGGGCCTGGACCAGAGGGGCGTACTTCTCCAATTTCTTGGCCCTCGCTTCTTTAAAGGCAACCTCGCGGTTGTCGAAAGCTATGGTGACGTCCGCAACCAGGATACTCCCGGCCCTCGCCAGCACCAGGTCCGGCCGCAACGCAGTCCCACCGACTGCCTGGTTCTCATGAAGGATCTGCCATCGGGGTTGAGCTGCCTTCTTCACCCGGTCGACGACAGAGTTGTGCCTGCGGGTATACAAATCAGAATAGCGCATACAGTGGCAGAGCACATGGGGCAAGGTCTCAGAAGCGTATCCACACCGGCGGCAGGACTTGTCCCCCTCAACTCCGCCCCTCCTGGCGGCGTTAAGGGGTACGAGCCCCAGCCTAGCCCGGTGGATAAAGCGCCAGTCCGCAAACCTGGTGTAAGACCCAGTAGAAATAAAGTGCGAACTGGCGCGATGCATTCCCACGCACTCCGCCACTTTCCCCTGACTGCGCAGTCCTAACAAGCGGACGTCGTGCGCCCTTCGCGTCTTCTGCCGTATAGATCGAATTACGGCATGCCGCTGTGCTGGGCGTATCGCGAGCTCATCACTGTTAAGAGTTGGAATTTTGTCAGTGATGGCCCACGACACACCCAAGCGGCTAGACGCTACGCGCGCACGAGTCCACGTGTTGGACAGCGCATTGGACCGTTGCCTGAACTCCCCCTCATTCTCCCCCGACAGGAAGGCGGCCACGTCACCATCGTCGACGGGCCGACCCAGCCTGCGGGAGGTAGTGGTCCAAGCCTCCCCCCTGGCTAACTCCAGGGTGAGCGGGTCCCCCGTGGTCAGCAGCTTAAAGGCGCTGTCCACGAGGGCGATATCCGAATCCTCCGCCGCCTCGGGGACCCCGCAGTTCCCCCGCCTCCCTGGAGCCATAAAGGTAGTCATTAGACCCCTCTGGCGGGAGGTTGAGGGTCCGCTTGATCTCCGGGCGGAGGAGGTCGTCCAGATAGCGCCACTCACCCTTGGAGTATTTTCCCATGCGCATCGAGAAATTTAGCGCAGGGAACAAAAAGGTCTTGATCGCGTCTAAACGCTGCCAGGGGGCGAGCTTGGACCGGAGGAGTTTGAGTCCCATCTCACACACTCCTTTCAGCTCCCCTTGGTCCGAGGCGAACCGAAAGCCGACGGGCTTACCAAGGGAAATCCCCTGGTCCCCGTCGTTGAGGTGCAAGATGGGGTACCCCGGCAACCTGGAAACACTGATGGTCGTGTTCCGACAGGGGTGACACCGGATAGATGGATAGTATAGCACTTGGCTGCATTGACCTGAATTCCGATCCGTGCAGCCAAGGCTACCACGGTGTCAATGCGCCTCTGTACCTCCTCAACGGTTCGGCCCATGATGGTGAAATCGTCAGCATAGGCCAGCGCGCAGTGCTCCGGGTGGCCCTCCTGGATGTTATGGAGGATCGGGTCTATTGCAATGTTGAATAGGAGTCCCGAAAGGGGACATCCCTGTCGGATCCCACTCTCAACCGGGATGGAATCGGTGAGAGAGGATCCGACCGCCACCCGGCTGGTGCCACCAACATAATGTTGGACACCAGCTCAGCAAACCGCGCGCCAGCCCCCGCTGCCTCCAGGGCACATGTTATTGCCTCATGGGGAACTGAGCCGAACGCGTTGGAGAAGTCCAACCACGCGGCACAAAAGTCCCCCCGTCCCGTCCTGGCTTCAATCCATCCTCTGCTGTAAGATGTAATTGTTTTCAAACACGCCATCGAAGGGCATAAAGCCCTTCTGGCACTTGGAGAGGACGGAATTTGATTGAAGCCAGGTGGTGAGGCGTTTGGCGAGGCATCCTGTGAAGATCTTATAAATTGTACGCGACATCGCGATCGGTTCGCCAGTTGCCCACGGCCGATGGATCCCCCTTTTTAAATATCAGCACTGTCGTTGAATCTTTCCATGAGGAAGGTACGTTGTTATATTTCAAACAGATGTTAAATATCAACGACAGTGCCGTACAGGCTGGATCCACCGACCGCCAGTGCCGATACGTCAGGCGATCGGCACCGGGCGACGTATTTTCACATTTGCGGAGCCTCGCCGCGACCTCACCCGGGACAAAGGGGTTCATCGGCATGGGGGGACGCTCCGTACGCCGACCGGGCTGACCGTAGATGGACAGGTCACACGGCTTCCTGGCCCAAACGGAGCGGAAGTGGGACTCCACCCCCCCGACGTCCAGGCCGCAGGGGACGGGGCTCCCCGTCTACTATCAGGCGCACCGCCCTACGGCGGTTGCGCCGATAGAGAGCCTGAATAGACTTTGCATCATCAACATTAAAGGTTCGTCTCCGCCCCGCTAACTGAGGAGGAGGAGGTAGCTTTACAATGGATACTACACTTGATGTAATCTCCTCACAAAGGTGTTCAAATTCCTCCCATTTACCTGCAGAACAGTCTGCTCTTAGAATGGCCTTTAATTGAGGAATAAATTGGTGAATAGGTGACTCATCATTAGTATTTATTAAAGGCTGGTCTGACAAATCATCCTCACAAACATTAACAGATATTTCCCCAGCATTAGTACTATTCATACTAGGTGATAATCCACCTTCTAGTATCGATTGAGACATTAATGAAGTGTTATCCATATTCCCTTGAATATATGATGCAACATTGATAGTACTATCGGTACTCTCTATGGCAACATCTTCGGATAGTGACTTACCGCTATTTTCCGATGTCATAACAACAGCAGCTGCAACATTAGAAGACAGACAGCAGGCCACATCTTCAGGTCCAGGTGGATGACCAGACTGCAGATCGGCTCCAATATCTTCCAGCGTTACTACAGATGCGGGCTCCTCCAGTTCAGCCAACAACGGAGTAGTTTCTTCCAAGCCAGGCGGCGGCATCATGTTGGCAGCATCACTAAGGCCAGGCGGCGGCATCATGTTGGCAGCATCACTAAGGCCAGGCGGCGGCATCAAGTGTGAAGTGTCTTCAAGACCAGGCGGCGGCATCAGAGTTGTGTCGGGTTCAGACTCTTGTGATAATGTAGCAGGTGTCAGTGAAATATCAGGTGTGATTGCAATATTGTCCACTGACGGTGCAATAGCATGTCTCACTGCACCTCGTCGCTTGGGTCGGACCGGCGCTTTGGTTGGAAGTTCGATCCGCTGCTTCTCCTTCCTTCTGGCCATTACATGGGCAGCTTGCTTATGGTTGTACAATCCTCGCTTGGAAGGGAAGGTCGCTTCACACTCATCACATTTGTTGGCAAAGATGGTTAATGGAGGCTTATCTAAATTGCTAGTGAGCAGGCAGGCATGTTTAGAAGGTCTTATGCCGACGTCACATTTACACTTAAAACAATAGTTTATGTTGTTTTTTATGCGAATGTTGTGCACATTTTCTAAGTGTCTCTCAAGAGATTTTCTCATTGACGTCCACTGCCCCGCACTATACGTGGTGTGACAATTTGGTTCCATACATGATATGGCAGATGGAAGGGGAAAGAAACTGATGAGATTGTCATCCCGCCTCAATATTCTTCCTTCTGGTATTGCATTTGTCCAGTGATCAGGGGACCATTCAGAAGAGGATGAGCTCAGATGTTCATCAGATGTTGAATTATTTTCCTCCACAGACACACCCATTTTACTTTTCAATACATTTAGGCGTGTTCGCAACTGCCTAACTTCCCCGGAACTCATTAATGATTGCGAACTTGATACATGGGAGGAAGATTTTTGGTCCAGGTTATTAATAAGTTCGTCTTCTAAGCCTCCCGTAGCAGATGTATCAGTATCTTCCATGGTTTGCACATCAACCCTGTCTTTAAAATCACTGGAAACTATACTGTCATTACTTAAGGTGATATTCACTACTTCCACAAATCTATTTTCATATGGAAGACAAGATGGATTTAAAGGATTTATGCCAGGGATCACTTCTGGTAGATCGGCAGTATTGATTGAACGACCAGAACATTCATTAAGGCAGGGGTTTACAAACTCTGTTTCATTGGCATGAAGATCAGCCATTGCCTCTATATACCCCTCATGATGATCAAAACTGGTGTGAGAGCTCTCCAAGTTTTCAATTCTAGGTTGTTGTGTACTGGTTTTAGAGTCACTGATCGAACAGAACTCTTGAAATGACACAATATTATTCGTTTCTGGCTGGTCGGGACAAGAAATAGGTGAGTTATTAGAAATACAATCTTCTTTTTCCACAAATCGCGGCGCGAGGAATTCTCCGACCAACTTTGTGCGAGAGCTCTCTTCAGCCGGCAGAGTTCCAGATATAATTTCTCTGCTCTCGCTGATTATTGCGTCAGGCAAAGAAATTCACTGCTCCCTGAGCACAAACTAGCTTCTAGAATGTTCTCAGATGTTCTAGAACATTCTAGGAAGCTATAAACAGAACGAAGATTTCTCTTACTCACCAGGAGATGCTGTGGCGAGACGTCTGTAGCTGGCAGATGCTTTCCTGGAGTTGTTTCGCCTCGTGTTCAGCCGGATGTTGCTTCCGCTGGTGTTCTGTGATGGTTCTGGCTGCATCAGAGTCAAGGCGCAGTATCGGCAGCTGTAGGTGATATTCATCTTCCTGACGTCATGGACCTTCTTGAGGTGTTGCAGAAGGTCTCGGTGCCGCGTATAAGCAGGGATGCGCTCCGGACAAGCTTTCCTGCATTCCGGGCACTCGTGCTTATCAGATGGTAAAATAAGCTTGAGTTCTAGGGCCATAAGGCCAAAAATTTAATTTTCGGAAAAGTTGTTATATTCCGAAAAAACAGCTTTCTATCGCTTCATACATGAAAAATTAAGCTGATAAGAACAGATTTATTGGCAATGCTTATTTCACTAGATACATTGAGATTTTTAATGTTCACAATAATCTTATACAGTGAGTCACCATCCTAGTGTTGCCATGTGATATATGAAAACAAACGTAAAGGGAAACAATAAATTAAAAACAAATATCAAAACTAAAAGATAACAAAAGATAACTAAGAAAAACTACAAATATTATAATAGCTTTTTATGGCTTTTCATCAAAAATACTTCTCGGTCCTAACACTGTCTGCGGCCTGTTATGTGCTCGATGTAAATGTCCCTCGAAAACCGTATAACATCAGAGACACATAACTTTCTGAACAATCCTAAATATTTTTTGCCACACAGACGTCTCATTACGGAATCATTTTTTGGGTCCCAAGAACCAAGCGCACCCACTATAATTGCACAGACATCTACCTTACCAAACTTCTTGCCCAGTTCTATAGCTAGGGGTGTATATTTCTCAATTTTAGCTTTTCTCGCCTCATCCAGCGCCACTGGTCTATTTTCAAAAGGTATGGTTACATCAATAACTATACATTCATTGTCCTTTTGGAGAACTAAATCAGGACGCAAACCAAGAGAGCCATCCACAGCCTCATTCTCAGCTAGTACTTGGAATCTGGAGATGGCAGCTTTCTTCACGCGCTCCACGATCGAGTTATGGCGCCTTGTGTATAGGTCAGAATAACGCATACAATGACAGATAACATGAGGGAGGGTTTCCTGCGGATAATGACACCTCCGACAAGACTTATCCTTATTAGCACCGCTTCTCATAACGGCATTAAGGGGAACCAACCCTAGTCTAGCACGATGTATAAAACGCCAGTCAGCGAATCTGGTGAATAGTCCAGTCCTTATAAAATGTGAGCTAGAACGATGTAGGCCTACACATTCAGCCACCTTACCCTGACTCCGCAGTTCAGTCAGCCTGCTGTCATGGGCTCTGCGAACTATCGAACGGAATGTATGCATAACCGTGTGTCGATGAGTAGGATGAATGATTAGGGAACCACTAGAAATGGAGGGTTTTGAGTTAGTGAATTCCCATGCAACCTCCAGCCTCCTCGACGCCACTCGGGCACACGTCCATACGTTCGACAGTGCGTTAGATCGGTGACGAAATTCTCCTTCGTTGTCTCCTGACAGGAAGGCAGCCATATCCACATAGTCAGTGGGCCTATTTAGACGTCGTGATGTTGTCGACGATAAGTCACCTTGCGCTAAATCTAGGGTCATTTGATCCTTTGATGTCAACAATTTAAAAGCCCCGTCAACAATAGCAATATCAGAATCTACTGCCGCTTCAGGGATACCGCAGTTCCCAGCATTAGTGGAACCATATAGGTAGTCATTTGACGCCTCAGGTGGAAGGTTGAGCGTCCGCTTGATTTCAGGGCGAAGAAGTTCGTCGAGATACTTCCATTCGGTCTTGGAGTATTTATTCATTCGCATTGGGAAATTCAACGATGGGTATAAAAAGGTTTTGATAGCGTCAAGTCGCTGCCATGGTGCAAGCTTTGAGCGCAGGATTTTAAGGCCCTTTTCACAAATCCCCTTCATCTCAGATTGTTCTGATACAATTTGGAACCCTACTGGTTTCCCCAGGAATTTCCCTTGATCTCCATCATTTAGATGTTTTATTGGAGAGCCAGCTATATAGAACACAGATGGTCTTGTCCCTACAGGTGTTACTCCAGAGATGTGAATAGAAGAACATTTAGCTGCATTTACCATGATTCCAATTTTCCCAGCTAATTCCACTACTGTATCTACACTCCGTTGTACCTCAGCAACTGTCCTGCCAACTGGCGTAATATCATCGGCAAATGCAAGTGCACGGTGCTCGGAATGATCTCCTTGGATAGATTGGAGAATAGGGTCAATGGCTATATTGAATAGAAGACCCGAGAGGGGACAACCCTGTCGGATTCCACTATTGACCGGTATGTCCTCTGTAACTTCAGAGCCAACTGCAACGCGACTACAGCTATTAAGATAAACGTTACCAATTAATTCCGCAAACCGGTCGCCGGCACCTGCCGCCCTCAAGGCAAAGACAATTGCTTCATGTGGTACTGATCCAAAGGCGTTCGAAAAATCAAGCCACACAGCGCAGAATTCTCCATGCCCCGACCTAGCTTCATCAATTCTCTTTTGAAGGGCAAAATTGTGTTCAAACACCCCATCAAATGGCATAAAGCCCTTCTGGCATGGGGATAATACAGAGTTTAGCGTGAGCCACGTGGTGAGACGTTTAGCGAGACACCCGGTAAAGAGCTTGTAAATCGTCCTGGAAAGAGCAATCGGCCTCCAGTTTGAAACTACTGATGGTTCACCCTTTTTATATATTAAGATGGTTAACGCCTCCTTCCACGCAAATGGGATGTTATTATATTTGAGGCACACATTAAAGATGGAAGTTAATACCTCACAAGAGGGATCTACCGACCGCCAATGTTTGTAAGACAAACGGTCTGAACCAGGAGCAGAATTTTCGCATCTTCGGATTCTCGCCGCAACTTCACCCGGTGTAAACTGATTAAGAGGCATGGGAGGGCGCTCTTTATGACGTCCAAGAGGACCATATAGTGATAGGTCACAAGGTCTTCTAGACCATACCGATCGAAAGTGTCCAGTGACTTCCTCCACTCCCAGATTACAGGGCCTCGATTCCCCATCAACAATTAACCTAATTGCTCTGCGCCGATTGCGCCGATAGAGAGCCTGAATAGACTTTGCATCATCAACATTAAAGGTTCGTCTCCGCCCCGCTAACTGAGGAGGAGGAGGTAGCTTTACAATGGATACTACACTTGATGTAATCTCCTCACAAAGGTGTTCAAATTCCTCCCATTTACCTGCAGAACAGTCTGCTCTTAGAATGGCCTTTAATTGAGGAATAAATTGGTGAATAGGTGACTCATCATTAGTATTTATTAAAGGCTGGTCTGACAAATCATCCTCACAAACATTAACAGATATTTCCCCAGCATTAGTACTATTCATACTAGGTGATAATCCACCTTCTAGTATCGATTGAGACATTAATGAAGTGTTATCCATATTCCCTTGAATATATGATGCAACATTGATAGTACTATCGGTACTCTCTATGGCAACATCTTCGGATAGTGACTTACCGCTATTTTCCGATGTCATAACAACAGCAGCTGCAACATTAGAAGACAGACAGCAGGCCACATCTTCAGGTCCAGGTGGATGACCAGACTGCAGATCGGCTCCAATATCTTCCAGCGTTACTACAGATGCGGGCTCCTCCAGTTCAGCCAACAACGGAGTAGTTTCTTCCAAGCCAGGCGGCGGCATCATGTTGGCAGCATCACTAAGGCCAGGCGGCGGCATCATGTTGGCAGCATCACTAAGGCCAGGCGGCGGCATCAAGTGTGAAGTGTCTTCAAGACCAGGCGGCGGCATCAGAGTTGTGTCGGGTTCAGACTCTTGTGATAATGTAGCAGGTGTCAGTGAAATATCAGGTGTGATTGCAATATTGTCCACTGACGGTGCAATAGCATGTCTCACTGCACCTCGTCGCTTGGGTCGGACCGGCGCTTTGGTTGGAAGTTCGATCCGCTGCTTCTCCTTCCTTCTGGCCATTACATGGGCAGCTTGCTTATGGTTGTACAATCCTCGCTTGGAAGGGAAGGTCGCTTCACACTCATCACATTTGTTGGCAAAGATGGTTATGGAGGCTTATCTAAATTGCTAGTGAGCAGGCAGGCATGTTTAGAAGGTCTTATGCCGACGTCACATTTACACTTAAAACAATAGTTTATGTTGTTTTTTATGCGAATGTTGTGCACATTTTCTAAGTGTCTCTCAAGAGATTTTCTCATTGACGTCCACTGCCCCGCACTATACGTGGTGTGACAATTTGGTTCCATACATGATATGGCAGATGGAAGGGGAAAGAAACTGATGAGATTGTCATCCCGCCTCAATATTCTTCCTTCTGGTATTGCATTTGTCCAGTGATCAGGGGACCATTCAGAAGAGGATGAGCTCAGATGTTCATCAGATGTTGAATTATTTTCCTCCACAGACACACCCATTTTACTTTTCAATACATTTAGGCGTGTTCGCAACTGCCTAACTTCCCCGGAACTCATTAATGATTGCGAACTTGATACATGGGAGGAAGATTTTTGGTCCAGGTTATTAATAAGTTCGTCTTCTAAGCCTCCCGTAGCAGATGTATCAGTATCTTCCATGGTTTGCACATCAACCCTGTCTTTAAAATCACTGGAAACTATACTGTCATTACTTAAGGTGATATTCACTACTTCCACAAATCTATTTTCATATGGAAGACAAGATGGATTTAAAGGATTTATGCCAGGGATCACTTCTGGTAGATCGGCAGTATTGATTGAACGACCAGAACATTCATTAAGGCAGGGTTTACAAACTCTGTTTCATTGGCATGAAGATCAGCCATTGCCTCTATATACCCCTCATGATGATCAAAACTGGTGTGAGAGCTCTCCAAGTTTTCAATTCTAGGTTGTTGTGTACTGGTTTTAGAGTCACTGATCGAACAGAACTCTTGAAATGACACAATATTATTCGTTTCTGGCTGGTCGGGACAAGAAATAGGTGAGTTATTAGAAATACAATCTTCTTTTTCCACAAATCGCGGCGCGAGGAATTCTCCGACCAACTTTGTGCGAGAGCTCTCTTCAGCCGGCAGAGTTCCAGATATAATTTCTCTGCTCTCGCTGATTATTGCGTCAGGGCAAAGAAATTCACTGCTCCCTGAGCACAAACTAGCTTCTAGAATGTTCTCAGATGTTCTAGAACATTCTAGGAAGCTATAAACAGAACGAAGATTTCTCTTACTCACCAGGAGATGCTGTGGCGAGACGTCTGTAGCTGGCAGATGCTTTCCCTGGAGTTGTTTCGCCTCGTGTTCAGCCGGATGTTGCTTCCGCTGGTGTTCTGTGATGGTTCTGGCTGCATCAGAGTCAAAGGCGCAGTATCGGCAGCTGTAGGTGATATTCATCTTCCTGACGTCATGGACCTTCTTGAGGTGTTGCAGAAGGTCTCGGTGCCGCGTATAAGCAGGGATGCGCTCCGGACAAGCTTTCCTGCATTCCGGGCACTCGTGCTTATCAGATGGTAAAATAAGCTTGAGTTCTAGGGCCATAAGGCCAAAAATTTAATTTTCGGAAAAGTTGTTATATTCCGAAAAAACAGCTTTCTATCGCTTCATACATGAAAAATTAAGCTGATAAGAACAGATTTATTGGCAATGCTTATTTCACTAGATACATTGAGATTTTTAATGTTCACAATAATCTTATACAGTGAGTCACCATCCTAGTGTTGCCATGTGATATATGAAAACAAACGTAAAGGGAAACAATAAATTAAAAACAAATATCAAAACTAAAAGATAACAAAAGATAACTAAGAAAAACTACAAATATTATAATAGCTTTTTATGGCTTTTCATCAAAAATACTTCTCGGTCCTAACACTGTCTGCGGCCTGTTATGTGCTCGATGTAAATGTCCCTCGAAAACCGTATAACATCAGAGACACATAACTTTCTGAACAATCCTAAATATTTTTTGCCACACAGACGTCTCATTACGGAATCATTTTTTGGGTCCCAAGAACCAAGCGCACCCACTATAATTGCACAGACATCTACCTTACCAAACTTCTTGCCCAGTTCTATAGCTAGGGGTGTATATTTCTCAATTTTAGCTTTTCTCGCCTCATCCAGCGCCACTGGTCTATTTTCAAAAGGTATGGTTACATCAATAACTATACATTCATTGTCCTTTTGGAGAACTAAATCAGGACGCAAACCAAGAGAGCCATCCACAGCCTCATTCTCAGCTAGTACTTGGAATCTGGAGATGGCAGCTTTCTTCACGCGCTCCACGATCGAGTTATGGCGCCTTGTGTATAGGTCAGAATAACGCATACAATGACAGATAACATGAGGGAGGGTTTCCTGCGGATAATGACACCTCCGACAAGACTTATCCTTATTAGCACCGCTTCTCATAACGGCATTAAGGGGAACCAACCCTAGTCTAGCACGATGTATAAAACGCCAGTCAGCGAATCTGGTGAATAGTCCAGTCCTTATAAAATGTGAGCTAGAACGATGTAGGCCTACACATTCAGCCACCTTACCCTGACTCCGCAGTTCAGTCAGCCTGCTGTCATGGGCTCTGCGAACTATCGAACGGAATGTATGCATAACCGTGTGTCGATGAGTAGGATGAATGATTAGGGAACCACTAGAAATGGAGGGTTTTGAGTTAGTGAATTCCCATGCAACCTCCAGCCTCCTCGACGCCACTCGGGCACACGTCCATACGTTCGACAGTGCGTTAGATCGGTGACGAAATTCTCCTTCGTTGTCTCCTGACAGGAAGGCAGCCATATCCACATAGTCAGTGGGCCTATTTAGACGTCGTGATGTTGTCGACGATAAGTCACCTTGCGCTAAATCTAGGGTCATTTGATCCTTTGATGTCAACAATTTAAAAGCCCCGTCAACAATAGCAATATCAGAATCTACTGCCGCTTCAGGGATACCGCAGTTCCCAGCATTAGTGGAACCATATAGGTAGTCATTTGACGCCTCAGGTGGAAGGTTGAGCGTCCGCTTGATTTCAGGGCGAAGAAGTTCGTCGAGATACTTCCATTCGGTCTTGGAGTATTTATTCATTCGCATTGGGAAATTCAACGATGGGTATAAAAAGGTTTTGATAGCGTCAAGTCGCTGCCATGGTGCAAGCTTTGAGCGCAGGATTTTAAGGCCCTTTTCACAAATCCCCTTCATCTCAGATTGTTCTGATACAATTTGGAACCCTACTGGTTTCCCCAGGAATTTCCCTTGATCTCCATCATTTAGATGTTTTATTGGAGAGCCAGCTATATAGAACACAGATGGTCTTGTCCCTACAGGTGTTACTCCAGAGATGTGAATAGAAGAACATTTAGCTGCATTTACCATGATTCCAATTTTCCCAGCTAATTCCACTACTGTATCTACACTCCGTTGTACCTCAGCAACTGTCCTGCCAACTGGCGTAATATCATCGGCAAATGCAAGTGCACGGTGCTCGGAATGATCTCCTTGGATAGATTGGAGAATAGGGTCAATGGCTATATTGAATAGAAGACCCGAGAGGGGACAACCCTGTCGGATTCCACTATTGACCGGTATGTCCTCTGTAACTTCAGAGCCAACTGCAACGCGACTACAGCTATTAAGATAAACGTTACCAATTAATTCCGCAAACCGGTCGCCGGCACCTGCCGCCCTCAAGGCAAAGACAATTGCTTCATGTGGTACTGATCCAAAGGCGTTCGAAAAATCAAGCCACACAGCGCAGAATTCTCCATGCCCCGACCTAGCTTCATCAATTCTCTTTTGAAGGGCAAAATTGTGTTCAAACACCCCATCAAATGGCATAAAGCCCTTCTGGCATGGGGATAATACAGAGTTTAGCGTGAGCCACGTGGTGAGACGTTTAGCGAGACACCCGGTAAAGAGCTTGTAAATCGTCCTGGAAAGAGCAATCGGCCTCCAGTTTGAAACTACTGATGGTTCACCCTTTTTATATTTAAGATGGTTAACGCCTCCTTCCACGCAAATGGGATGTTATTATATTTGAGGCACACATTAAAGATGGAAGTTAATACCTCACAAGAGGGATCTACCGACCGCCAATGTTTGTAAGACAAACGGTCTGAACCAGGAGCAGAATTTTCGCATCTTCGGATTCTCGCCGCAACTTCACCCGGTGTAAACTGATTAAGAGGCATGGGAGGGCGCTCTTTATGACGTCCAAGAGGACCATATAGTGATAGGTCACAAGGTCTTCTAGACCATACCGATCGAAAGTGTCCAGTGACTTCCTCCACTCCCAGATTACAGGGCCTCGATTCCCCATCAACAATTAACCTAATTGCTCTGCGCCGATTGCGCCGATAGAGAGCCTGAATAGACTTTGCATCATCAACATTAAAGGTTCGTCTCCGCCCCGCTAACTGAGGAGGAGGAGGTAGCTTTACAATGGATACTACACTTGATGTAATCTCCTCACAAAGGTGTTCAAATTCCTCCCATTTACCTGCAGAACAGTCTGCTCTTAGAATGGCCTTTAATTGAGGAATAAATTGGTGAATAGGTGACTCATCATTAGTATTTATTAAAGGCTGGTCTGACAAATCATCCTCACAAACATTAACAGATATTTCCCCAGCATTAGTACTATTCATACTAGGTGATAATCCACCTTCTAGTATCGATTGAGACATTAATGAAGTGTTATCCATATTCCCTTGAATATATGATGCAACATTGATAGTACTATCGGTACTCTCTATGGCAACATCTTCGGATAGTGACTTACCGCTATTTTCCGATGTCATAACAACAGCAGCTGCAACATTAGAAGACAGACAGCAGGCCACATCTTCAGGTCCAGGTGGATGACCAGACTGCAGATCGGCTCCAATATCTTCCAGCGTTACTACAGATGCGGGCTCCTCCAGTTCAGCCAACAACGGAGTAGTTTCTTCCAAGCCAGGCGGCGGCATCATGTTGGCAGCATCACTAAGGCCAGGCGGCGGCATCATGTTGGCAGCATCACTAAGGCCAGGCGGCGGCATCAAGTGTGAAGTGTCTTCAAGACCAGGCGGCGGCATCAGAGTTGTGTCGGGTTCAGACTCTTGTGATAATGTAGCAGGTGTCAGTGAAATATCAGGTGTGATTGCAATATTGTCCACTGACGGTGCAATAGCATGTCTCACTGCACCTCGTCGCTTGGGTCGGACCGGCGCTTTGGTTGGAAGTTCGATCCGCTGCTTCTCCTTCCTTCTGGCCATTACATGGGCAGCTTGCTTATGGTTGTACAATCCTCGCTTGGAAGGGAAGGTCGCTTCACACTCATCACATTTGTTGGCAAAGATGGTTAATGGAGGCTTATCTAAATTGCTAGTGAGCAGGCAGGCATGTTTAGAAGGTCTTATGCCGACGTCACATTTACACTTAAAACAATAGTTTATGTTGTTTTTTATGCGAATGTTGTGCACATTTTCTAAGTGTCTCTCAAGAGATTTTCTCATTGACGTCCACTGCCCCGCACTATACGTGGTGTGACAATTTGGTTCCATACATGATATGGCAGATGGAAGGGGAAAGAAACTGATGAGATTGTCATCCCGCCTCAATATTCTTCCTTCTGGTATTGCATTTGTCCAGTGATCAGGGGACCATTCAGAAGAGGATGAGCTCAGATGTTCATCAGATGTTGAATTATTTTCCTCCACAGACACACCCATTTTACTTTTCAATACATTTAGGCGTGTTCGCAACTGCCTAACTTCCCCGGAACTCATTAATGATTGCGAACTTGATACATGGGAGGAAGATTTTTGGTCCAGGTTATTAATAAGTTCGTCTTCTAAGCCTCCCGTAGCAGATGTATCAGTATCTTCCATGGTTTGCACATCAACCCTGTCTTTAAAATCACTGGAAACTATACTGTCATTACTTAAGGTGATATTCACTACTTCCACAAATCTATTTTCATATGGAAGACAAGATGGATTTAAAGGATTTATGCCAGGGATCACTTCTGGTAGATCGGCAGTATTGATTGAACGACCAGAACATTCATTAAGGCAGGGGTTTACAAACTCTGTTTCATTGGCATGAAGATCAGCCATTGCCTCTATATACCCCTCATGATGATCAAAACTGGTGTGAGAGCTCTCCAAGTTTTCAATTCTAGGTTGTTGTGTACTGGTTTTAGAGTCACTGATCGAACAGAACTCTTGAAATGACACAATATTATTCGTTTCTGGCTGGTCGGGACAAGAAATAGGTGAGTTATTAGAAATACAATCTTCTTTTTCCACAAATCGCGGCGCGAGGAATTCTCCGACCAACTTTGTGCGAGAGCTCTCTTCAGCCGGCAGAGTTCCAGATATAATTTCTCTGCTCTCGCTGATTATTGCGTCAGGGCAAAGAAATTCACTGCTCCCTGAGCACAAACTAGCTTCCTAGAATGTTCTCAGATGTTCTGAGAACATTCTAGGAAGCTATAACAGAACGAAGATTTCTCTTACTCACCAGGAGATGCTGTGGCGAGACGTCTGTAGCTGGCAGATGCTTTCCCTGGAGTTGTTTCGCCTCGTGTTCAGCCGGATGTTGCTTCCGCTGGTGTTCTGTGATGGTTCTGGCTGCATCAGAGTCAAAGGCGCAGTATCGGCAGCTGTAGGTGATATTCATCTTCCTGACGTCATGGACCTTCTTGAGGTGTTGCAGAAGGTCTCGGTGCCGCGTATAAGCAGGGATGCGCTCCGGACAAGCTTTCCTGCATTCCGGGCACTCGTGCTTATCAGATGGTAAAATAAGCTTGAGTTCTAGGGCCATAAGGCCAAAAATTTAATTTTCGGAAAAGTTGTTATATTCCGAAAAAACAGCTTTCTATCGCTTCATACATGAAAAATTAAGCTGATAAGAACAGATTTATTGGCAATGCTTATTTCACTAGATACATTGAGATTTTTAATGTTCACAATAATCTTATACAGTGAGTCACCATCCTAGTGTTGCCATGTGATATATGAAAACAAACGTAAAGGGAAACAATAAATTAAAAACAAATATCAAAACTAAAAGATAACAAAAGATAACTAAGAAAAACTACAAATATTATAATAGCTTTTTATGGCTTTTCATCAAAAATACTTCTCGGTCCTAACACTGTCTGCGGCCTGTTATGTGCTCGATGTAAATGTCCCTCGAAAACCGTATAACATCAGAGACACATAACTTTCTGAACAATCCTAAATATTTTTTGCCACACAGACGTCTCATTACGGAATCATTTTTTGGGTCCCAAGAACCAAGCGCACCCACTATAATTGCACAGACATCTACCTTACCAAACTTCTTGCCCAGTTCTATAGCTAGGGGTGTATATTTCTCAATTTTAGCTTTTCTCGCCTCATCCAGCGCCACTGGTCTATTTTCAAAAGGTATGGTTACATCAATAACTATACATTCATTGTCCTTTTGGAGAACTAAATCAGGACGCAAACCAAGAGAGCCATCCACAGCCTCATTCTCAGCTAGTACTTGGAATCTGGAGATGGCAGCTTTCTTCACGCGCTCCACGATCGAGTTATGGCGCCTTGTGTATAGGTCAGAATAACGCATACAATGACAGATAACATGAGGGAGGGTTTCCTGCGGATAATGACACCTCCGACAAGACTTATCCTTATTAGCACCGCTTCTCATAACGGCATTAAGGGGAACCAACCCTAGTCTAGCACGATGTATAAAACGCCAGTCAGCGAATCTGGTGAATAGTCCAGTCCTTATAAAATGTGAGCTAGAACGATGTAGGCCTACACATTCAGCCACCTTACCCTGACTCCGCAGTTCAGTCAGCCTGCTGTCATGGGCTCTGCGAACTATCGAACGGAATGTATGCATAACCGTGTGTCGATGAGTAGGATGAATGATTAGGGAACCACTAGAAATGGAGGGTTTTGAGTTAGTGAATTCCCATGCAACCTCCAGCCTCCTCGACGCCACTCGGGCACACGTCCATACGTTCGACAGTGCGTTAGATCGGTGACGAAATTCTCCTTCGTTGTCTCCTGACAGGAAGGCAGCCATATCCACATAGTCAGTGGGCCTATTTAGACGTCGTGATGTTGTCGACGATAAGTCACCTTGCGCTAAATCTAGGGTCATTTGATCCTTTGATGTCAACAATTTAAAAGCCCCGTCAACAATAGCAATATCAGAATCTACTGCCGCTTCAGGGATACCGCAGTTCCCAGCATTAGTGGAACCATATAGGTAGTCATTTGACGCCTCAGGTGGAAGGTTGAGCGTCCGCTTGATTTCAGGGCGAAGAAGTTCGTCGAGATACTTCCATTCGGTCTTGGAGTATTTATTCATTCGCATTGGGAAATTCAACGATGGTATAAAAAGGTTTTGATAGCGTCAAGTCGGCTGCCATGGTGCAAGCTTTGAGCGCAGGATTTTAAGGCCCTTTTCACAAATCCCCTTCATCTCAGATTGTTCTGATACAATTTGGAACCCTACTGGTTTCCCCAGGAATTTCCCTTGATCTCCATCATTTAGATGTTTTATTGGAGAGCCAGCTATATAGAACACAGATGGTCTTGTCCCTACAGGTGTTACTCCAGAGATGTGAATAGAAGAACATTTAGCTGCATTTACCATGATTCCAATTTTCCCAGCTAATTCCACTACTGTATCTACACTCCGTTGTACCTCAGCAACTGTCCTGCCAACTGGCGTAATATCATCGGCAAATGCAAGTGCACGGTGCTCGGAATGATCTCCTTGGATAGATTGGAGAATAGGGTCAATGGCTATATTGAATAGAAGACCCGAGAGGGGACAACCCTGTCGGATTCCACTATTGACCGGTATGTCCTCTGTAACTTCAGAGCCAACTGCAACGCGACTACAGCTATTAAGATAAACGTTACCAATTAATTCCGCAAACCGTCGCCGGCACCTGCCGCCCTCAAGGCAAAGACAATTGCTTCATGTGGTACTGATCCAAAGGCGTTCGAAAAAATCAAGCCACACAGCGCAGAATTCTCCATGCCCCGACCTAGCTTCATCAATTCTCTTTTGAAGGGCAAAATTGTGTTCAAACACCCCATCAAATGGCATAAAGCCCTTCTGGCATGGGGATAATACAGAGTTTAGCGTGAGCCACGTGGTGAGGACGTTTAGCGAGACACCCGGTAAAGAGCTTGTAAATCGTCCTGGAAAGAGCAATCGGCCTCCAGTTTGAAACTACTGATGGTTCACCCTTTTTATATATTAAGATGGTTAACGCCTCCTTCCACGCAAATGGGATGTTATTATATTTGAGGCACACATTAAAGATGGAAGTTAATACCTCACAAGAGGGATCTACCGACCGCCAATGTTTGTAAGACAAACGGTCTGAACCAGGAGCAGAATTTTCGCATCTTCGGATTCTCGCCGCAACTTCACCCGGTGTAAACTGATTAAGAGGCATGGGAGGGCGCTCTTTATGACGTCCAAGAGGACCATATAGTGATAGGTCACAAGGTCTTCTAGACCATACCGATCGAAAGTGTCCAGTGACTTCCTCCACTCCCAGATTACAGGGCCTCGATTCCCCATCAACAATTAACCTAATTGCTCTGCGCCGATTGCGCCGATAGAGAGCCTGAATAGACTTTGCATCATCAACATTAAAGGTTCGTCTCCGCCCCGCTAACTGAGGAGGAGGAGGTAGCTTTACAATGGATACTACACTTGATGTAATCTCCTCACAAAGGTGTTCAAATTCCTCCCATTTACCTGCAGAACAGTCTGCTCTTAGAATGGCCTTTAATTGAGGAATAAATTGGTGAATAGGTGACTCATCATTAGTATTTATTAAAGGCTGGTCTGACAAATCATCCTCACAAACATTAACAGATATTTCCCCAGCATTAGTACTATTCATACTAGGTGATAATCCACCTTCTAGTATCGATTGAGACATTAATGAAGTGTTATCCATATTCCCTTGAATATATGATGCAACATTGATAGTACTATCGGTACTCTCTATGGCAACATCTTCGGATAGTGACTTACCGCTATTTTCCGATGTCATAACAACAGCAGCTGCAACATTAGAAGACAGACAGCAGGCCACATCTTCAGGTCCAGGTGGATGACCAGACTGCAGATCGGCTCCAATATCTTCCAGCGTTACTACAGATGCGGGCTCCTCCAGTTCAGCCAACAACGGAGTAGTTTCTTCCAAGCCAGGCGGCGGCATCATGTTGGCAGCATCACTAAGGCCAGGCGGCGGCATCATGTTGGCAGCATCACTAAGGCCAGGCGGCGGCATCAAGTGTGAAGTGTCTTCAAGACCAGGCGGCGGCATCAGAGTTGTGTCGGGTTCAGACTCTTGTGATAATGTAGCAGGTGTCAGTGAAATATCAGGTGTGATTGCAATATTGTCCACTGACGGTGCAATAGCATGTCTCACTGCACCTCGTCGCTTGGGTCGGACCGGCGCTTTGGTTGGAAGTTCGATCCGCTGCTTCTCCTTCCTTCTGGCCATTACATGGGCAGCTTGCTTATGGTTGTACAATCCTCGCTTGGAAGGGAAGGTCGCTTCACACTCATCACATTTGTTGGCAAAGATGGTTAATGGAGGCTTATCTAAATTGCTAGTGAGCAGGCAGGCATGTTTAGAAGGTCTTATGCCGACGTCACATTTACACTTAAAACAATAGTTTATGTTGTTTTTTTTTATGCGAATGTTGTGCACATTTTCTAAGTGTCTCTCAAGAGATTTTCTCATTGACGTCCACTGCCCCGCACTATACGTGGTGTGACAATTTGGTTCCATACATGATATGGCAGATGGAAGGGGAAAGAAACTGATGAGATTGTCATCCCGCCTCAATATTCTTCCTTCTGGTATTGCATTTGTCCAGTGATCAGGGGACCATTCAGAAGAGGATGAGCTCAGATGTTCATCAGATGTTGAATTATTTTCCTCCACAGACACACCCATTTTACTTTTCAATACATTTAGGCGTGTTCGCAACTGCCTAACTTCCCCGGAACTCATTAATGATTGCGAACTTGATACATGGGAGGAAGATTTTTGGTCCAGGTTATTAATAAGTTCGTCTTCTAAGCCTCCCGTAGCAGATGTATCAGTATCTTCCATGGTTTGCACATCAACCCTGTCTTTAAAATCACTGGAAACTATACTGTCATTACTTAAGGTGATATTCACTACTTCCACAAATCTATTTTCATATGGAAGACAAGATGGATTTAAAGGATTTATGCCAGGGATCACTTCTGGTAGATCGGCAGTATTGATTGAACGACCAGAACATTCATTAAGGCAGGGGTTTACAAACTCTGTTTCATTGGCATGAAGATCAGCCATTGCCTCTATATACCCCTCATGATGATCAAAACTGGTGTGAGAGCTCTCCAAGTTTTCAATTCTAGGTTGTTGTGTACTGGTTTTAGAGTCACTGATCGAACAGAACTCTTGAAATGACACAATATTATTCGTTTCTGGCTGGTCGGGACAAGAAATAGGTGAGTTATTAGAAATACAATCTTCTTTTTCCACAAATCGCGGCGCGAGGAATTCTCCGACCAACTTTGTGCGAGAGCTCTCTTCAGCCGGCAGAGTTCCAGATATAATTTCTCTGCTCTCGCTGATTATTGCGTCAGGGCAAAGAAATTCACTGCTCCCTGAGCACAAACTAGCTTCTAGAATGTTCTCAGATGTTCTAGAACATTCTAGGAAGCTATAAACAGAACGAAGATTTCTCTTACTCACCAGGAGATGCTGTGGCGAGACGTCTGTAGCTGGCAGATGCTTTCCCTGGAGTTGTTTCGCCTCGTGTTCAGCCGGATGTTGCTTCCGCTGGTGTTCTGTGATGGTTCTGGCTGCATCAGAGTCAAAGGCGCAGTATCGGCAGCTGTAGGTGATATTCATCTTCCTGACGTCATGGACCTTCTTGAGGTGTTGCAGAAGGTCTCGGTGCCGCGTATAAGCAGGGATGCGCTCCGGACAAGCTTTCCTGCATTCCGGGCACTCGTGCTTATCAGATGGTAAAATAAGCTTGAGTTCTAGGGCCATAAGGCCAAAAATTTAATTTTCGGAAAAGTTGTTATATTCCGAAAAAACAGCTTTCTATCGCTTCATACATGAAAAATTAAGCTGATAAGAACAGATACTACACTTTGATCTTAGCCAAAAGGCCGAGAAGCGATAAGTTTTGCACGTGTTGCTACTCTTTTTGAGTACGTCAGGACCGAGGGTAGAACGCCAAGGTGTCCCCAGACCCTAACGACAATGTTCGAAACTGCCGGATTTACTTCCTTCGATGGCCGATCCTCCGCATTTTTGCAGATGGTGCTGTTTATACGAAAGTGATAGGAGACAATAAGTAGTCTCTATGCTTCATATAAACAACTGACTTTCGGTGATTGAGTACCTCCTGGCGCCCGCCGCGCAAAGGTGGAAAATAACCGACCCCGCCTCCGGAAAGTGGCTGGTGGCCCCGTATCTCGATCGAGAGGGCTTAAGGTAGGGCCCACAAGGTGCAGAACACTGGAAGAAAGCGCTCGCATAATTCTGAGTAACTTTATTCGTAACCGCAAAACGGCATGGCAACGCACAGCGTCCGACTCACAACACGCGCGTCGGCGGCGGCGACGACGACATTTCGCGAAAAGACAAGGTCTCTAATAACTAAGTATCAGAGTACAGGAACCACAGCTTGGAATCCTGTAAGGAAGCAAAAATACGTGGGTCCATATTTGGCGTAGACAAACGGTAAAATGACTGCGGGATGGTTAAACACGTTTTCACCTAGGTACGGATTTTTTTTTTTTTTTTTTTTTGTATATATATAAAACTAAATTCCCCCCCCCCCCTCACTTGTTCCCGCCGAGCTATGGGAAGTGCGGAAGAGGTACTGGGGGGCGGCGAGGGGTTCAGCAATTGGCTACCCTACACAAGTTAATACACACGAGAGGGAAATAAAACATGGTCGTTAAGCCTGAGAAGAAAATTTCACACAGAAGTCAAATCAGCTTAATATTCTGATACTTCCAGATTATTCAACTCATTTCTATGTTTTAATTGAGATTAGGTGGGCCGATCCCGGCGGTACTGCAATGCCGGGCCAACCCGCGACAGAGGTGGAGCAAGCCCCTAGCACTCCGTCATGTTCCAAAAATGAGTTTAATATTCTGGTCCAGCGATGCTGGACGTATCAGATATTAAGCTGATAAGAACAGATACTACACTTTGATCTTAGCCAAAAGGCCGAGAAGCGATAAGTTTTGCACGTGTTGCTACTCTTTTTGAGTACGTCAGGACCGAGGGTAGAACGCCAAGGTGTCCCCAGACCCTAACGACAATGTTCGAAACTGCCGGATTTACTTCCTTCGATGGCCGATCCTCCGCATTTTTGCAGATGGTGCTGTTTATACGAAAGTGATAGGAGACAATAAGTAGTCTCTATGCTTCATATAAACAACTGACTTTCGGTGATTGAGTACCTCCTGGCGCCCGCCGCGCAAAGGTGGAAAATAACCGACCCCGCCTCCGGAAAGTGGCTGGTGGCCCCGTATCTCGATCGAGAGGGCTTAAGGTAGGGCCCACAAGGTGCAGAACACTGGAAGAAAGCGCTCGCATAATTCTGAGTAACTTTATTCGTAACCGCAAAACGGCATGGCAACGCACAGCGTCCGACTCACAACACGCGCGTCGGCGGCGGCGACGACGACATTTCGCGAAAAGACAAGGTCTCTAATAACTAAGTATCAGAGTACAGGAACCACAGCTTGGAATCCTGTAAGGAAGCAAAAATACGTGGGTCCATATTTGGCGTAGACAAACGGTAAAATGACTGCGGGATGGTTAAACACGTTTTCACCTAGGTACGGATTTTTTTTTTTTTTTTTTTTTGTATATATATAAAACTAAATTCCCCCCCCCCCCCCCTCACTTGTTCCCGCCGAGCTATGGGAAGTGCGGAAGAGGTACTGGGGGCGGCGAGGGGTTCAGCAATTGGCTACCCTACACAAGTTAATACACACGAGAGGGAAATAAAACATGGTCGTTAAGCCTGAGAAGAAAATTTCACACAGAAGTCAAATCAGCTTAATATTCTGATACTTCCAGATTATTCAACTCATTTCTATGTTTTAATTGAGATTAGGTGGGCCGATCCCGGCGGTACTGCAATGCCGGGCCAACCCGCGACAGAGGTGGAGCAAGCCCCTAGCACTCCGTCATGTTCCAAAAATGAGTTTAATATTCTGGTCCAGCGATGCTGGACGTATCAGATATTAAGCTGATAAGAACAGATACTACACTTTGATCTTAGCCAAAAGGCCGAGAAGCGATAAGTTTTGCACGTGTTGCTACTCTTTTTGAGTACGTCAGGACCGAGGGTAGAACGCCAAGGTGTCCCCAGACCCTAACGACAATGTTCGAAACTGCCGGATTTACTTCCTTCGATGGCCGATCCTCCGCATTTTTGCAGATGGTGCTGTTTATACGAAAGTGATAGGAGACAATAAGTAGTCTCTATGCTTCATATAAACAACTGACTTTCGGTGATTGAGTACCTCCTGGCGCCCGCCGCGCAAAGGTGGAAAATAACCGACCCCGCCTCCGGAAAGTGGCTGGTGGCCCCGTATCTCGATCGAGAGGGCTTAAGGTAGGGCCCACAAGGTGCAGAACACTGGAAGAAAGCGCTCGCATAATTCTGAGTAACTTTATTCGTAACCGCAAAACGGCATGGCAACGCACAGCGTCCGACTCACAACACGCGCGTCGGCGGCGGCGACGACGACATTTCGCGAAAAGACAAGGTCTCTAATAACTAAGTATCAGAGTACAGGAACCACAGCTTGGAATCCTGTAAGGAAGCAAAAATACGTGGGTCCATATTTGGCGTAGACAAACGGTAAAATGACTGCGGGATGGTTAAACACGTTTTCACCTAGGTACGGATTTTTTTTTTTTTTTTTTTGTATATATATAAAACTAAATTCCCCCCCCCCCCTCACTTGTTCCCGCCGAGCTATGGGAAGTGCGGAAGAGGTACTGGGGGCGGCGAGGGGTTCAGCAATTGGCTACCCTACACAAGTTAATACACACGAGAGGGAAATAAAACATGGTCGTTAAGCCTGAGAAGAAAATTTCACACAGAAGTCAAATCAGCTTAATATTCTGATACTTCCAGATTATTCAACTCATTTCTATGTTTTAATTGAGATTAGGTGGGCCGATCCCGGCGGTACTGCAATGCCGGGCCAACCCGCGACAGAGGTGGAGCAAGCCCCTAGCACTCCGTCATGTTCCAAAAATGAGTTTAATATTCTGGTCCAGCGATGCTGGACGTATCAGATATTAAGCTGATAAGAACAGATACTACACTTTGATCTTAGCCAAAAGGCCGAGAAGCGATAAGTTTTGCACGTGTTGCTACTCTTTTTGAGTACGTCAGGACCGAGGGTAGAACGCCAAGGTGTCCCCAGACCCTAACGACAATGTTCGAAACTGCCGGATTTACTTCCTTCGATGGCCGATCCTCCGCATTTTTGCAGATGGTGCTGTTTATACGAAAGTGATAGGAGACAATAAGTAGTCTCTATGCTTCATATAAACAACTGACTTTCGGTGATTGAGTACCTCCTGGCGCCCGCCGCGCAAAGGTGGAAAATAACCGACCCCGCCTCCGGAAAGTGGCTGGTGGCCCCGTATCTCGATCGAGAGGGCTTAAGGTAGGGCCCACAAGGTGCAGAACACTGGAAGAAAGCGCTCGCATAATTCTGAGTAACTTTATTCGTAACCGCAAAACGGCATGGCAACGCACAGCGTCCGACTCACAACACGCGCGTCGGCGGCGGCGACGACGACATTTCGCGAAAAGACAAGGTCTCTAATAACTAAGTATCAGAGTACAGGAACCACAGCTTGGAATCCTGTAAGGAAGCAAAAATACGTGGGTCCATATTTGGCGTAGACAAACGGTAAAATGACTGCGGGATGGTTAAACACGTTTTCACCTAGGTACGGATTTTTTTTTTTTTTTTTTTGTATATATATAAAACTAAATTCCCCCCCCCCCCTCACTTGTTCCCGCCGAGCTATGGGAAGTGCGGAAGAGGTACTGGGGGCGGCGAGGGGTTCAGCAATTGGCTACCCTACACAAGTTAATACACACGAGAGGGAAATAAAACATGGTCGTTAAGCCTGAGAAGAAAATTTCACACAGAAGTCAAATCAGCTTAATATTCTGATACTTCCAGATTATTCAACTCATTTCTATGTTTTAATTGAGATTAGGTGGGCCGATCCCGGCGGTACTGCAATGCCGGGCCAACCCGCGACAGAGGTGGAGCAAGCCCCTAGCACTCCGTCATGTTCCAAAAATGAGTTTAATATTCTGGTCCAGCGATGCTGGACGTATCAGATATTAAGCTGATAAGAACAGATACTACACTTTGATCTTAGCCAAAAGGCCGAGAAGCGATAAGTTTTGCACGTGTTGCTACTCTTTTTGAGTACGTCAGGACCGAGGGTAGAACGCCAAGGTGTCCCCAGACCCTAACGACAATGTTCGAAACTGCCGGATTTACTTCCTTCGATGGCCGATCCTCCGCATTTTTGCAGATGGTGCTGTTTATACGAAAGTGATAGGAGACAATAAGTAGTCTCTATGCTTCATATAAACAACTGACTTTCGGTGATTGAGTACCTCCTGGCGCCCGCCGCGCAAAGGTGGAAAATAACCGACCCCGCCTCCGGAAAGTGGCTGGTGGCCCCGTATCTCGATCGAGAGGGCTTAAGGTAGGGCCCACAAGGTGCAGAACACTGGAAGAAAGCGCTCGCATAATTCTGAGTAACTTTATTCGTAACCGCAAAACGGCATGGCAACGCACAGCGTCCGACTCACAACACGCGCGTCGGCGGCGGCGACGACGACATTTCGCGAAAAGACAAGGTCTCTAATAACTAAGTATCAGAGTACAGGAACCACAGCTTGGAATCCTGTAAGGAAGCAAAATACGTGGGTCCATATTTGGCGTAGACAAACGGTAAAATGACTGCGGGATGGTTAAACACGTTTTCACCTAGGTACGGATTTTTTTTTTTGTTTTTTTTTTTGTATATATATAAAACTAAATTCCCCCCCCCCCTCACTTGTTCCCGCCGAGCTATGGGAAGTGCGGAAGAGGTACTGGGGGCGGCGAGGGGTTCAGCAATTGGCTACCCTACACAAGTTAATACACACGAGAGGGAAATAAAACATGGTCGTTAAGCCTGAGAAGAAAATTTCACACAGAAGTCAAATCAGCTTAATATTCTGATACTTCCAGATTATTCAACTCATTTCTATGTTTTAATTGAGATTAGGTGGGCCGATCCGGCGGTACTGCAATGCGGGCCAACCCGCGACAGAGGTGGAGCAAGCCCCTAGCACTCCGTCATGTTCCAAAAATGAGTTTAATATTCTGGTCCAGCGATGCTGGACGTATCAGATATTAAGCTGATAAGAACAGATTTATTGGCAATGCTTATTTCACTAGATACATTGAGATTTTTAATGTCACAATAATCTTATACAGTGAGTCACCATTCCTAGTGTTGCCATGTGATATATGAAAACAAACGTAAAGGGAAACAATAAATTAAAAACAAATATCAAAACTAAAGATAACAAAAGATAACTAAGAAAAACTACAAATATTATAATAGCTTTTTATGGCTTTTTCATCAAAAATACTTCTCGGTCCTAACACTGTCTGCGGCCTGTTATGTGCTCGATGTAAATGTCCCCTCGACAAACCGTATTTAAACATCAGAGACACATAACTTTCTGAACAATCCTAAATATTTTTTGCCACACAGACGTCTCATACGGAATCATTTTTTGGGTCCCAAGAACCAAGCGCACCCACTATAATTGCACAGACATCTACCTTACCAAACTTCTTGCCCAGTTCTATAGCTAGGGGTGTATATTTCTCAATTTTAGCTTTTCTCGCCTCATCCAGCGCCACTGGTCTATTTTCAAAAGGTATGGTTACATCAATAACTATACATTCATTGTCCTTTTGGAGAACTAAATCAGGACGCAAACCAAGAGAGCCATCCACAGCCTCATTCTCAGCTAGTACTTGGAATCTGGAGATGGCAGCTTTCTTCACGCGCTCCACGATCGAGTTATGGCGCCTTGTGTATAGGTCAGAATAAACGCATACAATGACAGATAACATGAGGGAGGGTTTCCTGCGGATAATGACACCTCCGACAAGACTTATCCTTATTAGCACCGCTTCTCATAACGGCATTAAGGGGAACCAACCCTAGTCTAGCACGATGTATAAAACGCCAGTCAGCGAATCTGGTGAATAGTCCCAGTCCTTATAAAATGTGAGCTAGAACGATGTAGGCCTACACATTCAGCCACCTTACCCTGACTCCGCAGTTCAGTCAGCCTGCTGTCATGGGCTCTGCGAACTATCGAACGGAATGTATGCATAACCGTGTGTCGATGAGTAGGATGAAATGATTAGGGAACCACTAGAAATGGAGGGTTTTGAGTTAGTGAATTCCCATGCAACCTCCAGCCTCCTCGACGCCACTCGGGCACACGTCCATACGTTCGACAGTGCGTTAGATCGGTGACGAAATTCTCCTTCGTTGTCTCCTGACAGGAAGGCAGCCATATCCACATAGTCAGTGGGCCTATTTAGACGTCGTGATGTTGTCGACGATAAGTCACCTTGCGCTAAATCTAGGGTCATTTGATCCTTTGATGTCAACAATTTAAAAGCCCCGTCAACAATAGCAATATCAGAATCTACTGCCGCTTCAGGGATACCGCAGTTCCCAGCATTAGTGGAACCATATAGGTAGTCATTTGACGCCTCAGGTGGAAGGTTGAGCGTCCGCTTGATTTCAGGGCGAAGAAGTTCGTCGAGATACTTCCATTCGGTCTTGGAGTATTTATTCATTCGCATTGGGAAATTCAACGATGGGTATAAAAAGGTTTTGATAGCGTCAAGTACGCTGCCATGGTGCAAGCTTTGAGCGCAGGATTTTAAGGCCCTTTTCACAAATCCCCTTCATCTCAGATTGTTCTGATACAATTTGGAACCCTACTGGTTTCCCCAGGAATTTCCCTTGATCTCCATCATTTAGATGTTTTATTGGAGAGCCAGCTATATAGAACACAGATGGTCTTGTCCCTACAGGTGTTACTCCAGAGATGTGAATAGAAGAACATTTAGCTGCATTTACCATGATTCCAATTTTCCCAGCTAATTCCACTACTGTATCTACACTCCGTTGTACCTCAGCAACTGTCCTGCCAACTGGCGTAATATCATCGGCAAATGCAAGTGCACGGTGCTCGGAATGATCTCCTTGGATAGATTGGAGAATAGGGTCAATGGCTATATTGAATAGAAGACCCGAGAGGGGACAACCCTGTCGGATTCCACTATTGACCGGTATGTCCTCTGTAACTTCAGAGCCAACTGCAACGCGACTACAGCTATTAAGATAAACGTTACCAATTAATTCCGCAAACCGGTCGCCGGCACCTGCCGCCCTCAAGGCAAAGACAATTGCTTCATGTGGTACTGATCCAAAGGCGTTCGAAAAATCAAGCCACACAGCGCAGAATTCTCCATGCCCCGACCTAGCTTCATCAATTCTCTTTTGAAGGGCAAAATTGTGTTCAAACACCCCATCAAATGGCATAAAGCCCTTCTGGCATGGGGATAATACAGAGTTTAGCGTGAGCCACGTGGTGAGACGTTTAGCGAGACACCCGGTAAAGAGCTTGTAAATCGTCCTGGAAAGAGCAATCGGCCTCCAGTTTGAAACTACTGATGGTTCACCCTTTTTATATATTAAGATGGTTAACGCCTCCTTCCACGCAAATGGGATGTTATTATATTTGAGGCACACATTAAAGATGGAAGTTAATACCTCACAAGAGGGATCTACCGACCGCCAATGTTTGTAAGACAAACGGTCTGAACCAGGAGCAGAATTTTTCGCATCTTCGGATTCTCGCCGCAACTTCACCCGGTGTAAACTGATTAAGAGGCATGGGAGGGCGCTCTTTATGACGTCCAAGAGGACCATATAGTGATAGGTCACAAGGTCTTCTAGACCATACCGATCGAAAGTGTCCAGTGACTTCCTCCACTCCCAGATTACAGGGCCTCGATTCCCCATCAACAATTAACCTAATTGCTCTGCGCCGATTGCGCCGATAGAGAGCCTGAATAGACTTTGCATCATCAACATTAAAGGTTCGTCTCCGCCCCGCTAACTGAGGAGGAGGAGGTAGCTTTACAATGGATACTACACTTGATGTAATCTCCTCACAAAGGTGTTCAAATTCCTCCCATTTACCTGCAGAACAGTCTGCTCTTAGAATGGCCTTTAATTGAGGAATAAATTGGTGAATAGGTGACTCATCATTAGTATTTATTAAAGGCTGGTCTGACAAATCATCCTCACAAACATTAACAGATATTTCCCCAGCATTAGTACTATTCATACTAGGTGATAATCCACCTTCTAGTATCGATTGAGACATTAATGAAGTGTTATCCATATTCCCTTGAATATATGATGCAACATTGATAGTACTATCGGTACTCTCTATGGCAACATCTTCGGATAGTGACTTACCGCTATTTTCCGATGTCATAACAACAGCAGCTGCAACATTAGAAGACAGACAGCAGGCCACATCTTCAGGTCCAGGTGGATGACCAGACTGCAGATCGGCTCCAATATCTTCCAGCGTTACTACAGATGCGGGCTCCTCCAGTTCAGCCAACAACGGAGTAGTTTCTTCCAAGCCAGGCGGCGGCATCATGTTGGCAGCATCACTAAGGCCAGGCGGCGGCATCATGTTGGCAGCATCACTAAGGCCAGGCGGCGGCATCAAGTGTGAAGTGTCTTCAAGACCAGGCGGCGGCATCAGAGTTGTGTCGGGTTTCAGACTCTTGTGATAATGTAGCAGGTGTCAGTGAAATATCAGGTGTGATTGCAATATTGTCCACTGACGGTGCAATAGCATGTCTCACTGCATCTCGTCGCTTGGGTCGGACCGGCGCTTTGGTTGGAAGTTCGATCCGCTGCTTCTCCTTCCTTCTGGCCATTACATGGGCAGCTTGCTTATGGTTGTACAATCCTCGCTTGGAAGGGAAGGTCGCTTCACACTCATCACATTTGTTGGCAAAGATGGTTAATGGAGGCTTATCTAAATTGCTAGTGAGCAGGCAGGCATGTTTAGAAGGCCTTATGCCGACGTCACGTTTACACTTAAAACAATAGTTTATGTTGTTTTTTATGCGAATGTTGTGCACATTTTCTAAGTGTCTCTCAAGAGATTTTCTCATTGACGTCCACTGCCCCGCACTATACGTGGTGTGACAATTTGGTTCCATACATGATATGGCAGATGGAAGGGGAAAGAAACTGATGAGATTGTCATCCCGCCTCAATATTCTTCCTTCTGGTATTGCATTTGTCCAGTGATCAGGGGACCATTCAGAAGAGGATGAGCTCAGATGTTCATCAGATGTTGAATTATTTTCCCCACAGACACACCCATTTTACTTTTCAATACATTTAGGCGTGTTCGCAACTGCCTAACTTCCCCGGAACTCATTAATGATTGCGAACTTGATACATGGGAGGAAGATTTTTGGTCCAGGTTATTAATAAGTTCGTCTTCTAGGCCTCCCGTAGCAGATGTATCAGTATCTTCCATGGTTTGCACATCAACCCTGTCTTTAAAATCACTGGAAACTATACTGTCATTACTTAAGGTGATATTCACTACTTCCACAAATCTATTTTCATATGGAAGACAAGATGGATTTAAAGGATTTATGCCAGGGATCACTTCTGATAGATCGGCAGTATTGATTGAACGACCAGAACATTCATTAAGGCAGGGGTTTACAAACTCTGTTTCATTGGCATGAAGATCAGCCATGGCCTCTATATACCCCTCATGATGATCAAAGCTGGTGTGAGAGCTCTCCAAGTTTTCAATTCTAGGTTGTTGTGTACTGGTTTTAGAGTCACTAATCGAACAGAACTCTTGAAATGACACAATATTATTCGTTTCTGGCTGGTCGGGACAAGAAATAGGTGAGTTATTAGAAATACAATCTTCTTTTTCCACAAATCGCGGCGCGAGGAATTCTCCGACCAACTTTGTGCGAGAGCTCTCTTCAGCCGGCAGAGTTCCAGATATAATTTCTCTGCTCTCGCTGATTATTGCGTCAGGGCAAAGAAATTCACTGCTCCCTGAGCACAAACTAGCTTCTAGAATGTTCTCAGATGTTCTAGAACATTCTAGGAAGCTATAACCAGAACGAAGATTTCTCTTACTCACCAGGAGATGCTGTGGCGAGACGTCTGTAGCTGGCAGATGCTTTCCCTGGAGTTGTTTCGCCTCGTGTTCAGCCGGATGTTGCTTCCGCTGGTGTTCTGTGATGGTTCTGGCTGCATCAGAGTCAAAGGCGCAGTATCGGCAGCTGTAGGTGATATTCATCTTCCTGACGTCATGGACCTTCTTGAGGTGTTGCAGAAGGTCTCGGTGCCGTGTATAAGCAGGGATGCGCTCCGGACAAGCTTTCCTGCATTCCGGGCACTCGTGCTTATCAGATGGTAAAATAAGCTTGAGTTCTAGGGCCATAAGGCCAAAAATTTAATTTTTCGGAAAAGTTGTTATATTCCGAAAAAACAGCTTTCTATCGCTTCATACATGAAAAATTAAGCTGATAAGAACAGATACTACACTTTGATCTTAGCCAAAAGGCCGAGAAGCGATAAGTTTTGCACGTGTTGCTACTCTTTTTGAGTACGTCAGGACCGAGGGTAGAACGCCAAGGTGTCCCCAGACCCTAACGACAATGTTCGAAACTGCCGGATTTACTTCCTTCGATGGCCGATCCTCCGCATTTTTGCAGATGGTGCTGTTTATACGAAAGTGATAGGAGACAATAAGTAGTCTCTATGCTTCATATAAACAACTGACTTTCGGTGATTGAGTACCTCCTGGCGCCCGCCGCGCAAAGGTGGAAAATAACCGACCCCGCCTCCGGAAAGTGGCTGGTGGCCCCGTATCTCGATCGAGAGGGACTTAAGGTAGGGCCCACAAGGTGCAGAACACTGGAAGAAAGCGCTCGCATAATTCTGAGTAACTTTATTCGTAACCGCAAAACGGCATGGCAACGCACAGCGTCCGACTCACAACACGCGCGTCGGCGGCGGCGACGACGACATTTCGCGAAAAGACAAGGTCTCTAATAACTAAGTATCAGAGTACAGGAACCACAGCTTGGAATCCTGTAAGGAAGCAAAAATACGTGGGTCCATATTTGGCGTAGACAAACGGTAAAATGACTGCGGGATGGTTAAACACGTTTTCACCTAGGTACGGATTTTTTTTTTTTGTATATATATAAAACTAAATTCCCCCCCCCCCCTCACTTGTTCCCGCCGAGCTATGGGAAGTGCGGAAGAGGTACTGGGGGCGGCGAGGGGTTCAGCAATTGGCTACCCTACACAAGTTAATACACACGAGAGGGAAATAAAACATGGTCGTTAAGCCTGAGAAGAAAATTTCACACAGAAGTCAAATCAGCTTAATATTCTGATACTTCCAGATTATTCAACTCATTTCTATGTTTTAATTGAGATTAGGTGGGCCGATCCCGGCGGTACTGCAATGCCGGGCCAACCCGCGACAGAGGTGGAGCAAGCCCCTAGCACTCCGTCATGTTCCAAAAATGAGTTTAATATTCTGGTCCAGCGATGCTGGACGTATCAGATATTAAGCTGATAAGAACAGATACTACACTTTGATCTTAGCCAAAAGGCCGAGAAGCGATAAGTTTTGCACGTGTTGCTACTCTTTTTGAGTACGTCAGGACCGAGGGTAGAACGCCAAGGTGTCCCCAGACCCTAACGACAATGTTCGAAACTGCCGGATTTACTTCCTTCGATGGCCGATCCTCCGCATTTTTGCAGATGGTGCTGTTTATACGAAAGTGATAGGAGACAATAAGTAGTCTCTATGCTTCATATAAACAACTGACTTTCGGTGATTGAGTACCTCCTGGCGCCCGCCGCGCAAAGGTGGAAAATAACCGACCCCGCCTCCGGAAAGTGGCTGGTGGCCCCGTATCTCGATCGAGAGGGCTTAAGGTAGGGCCCACAAGGTGCAGAACACTGGAAGAAAGCGCTCGCATAATTCTGAGTAACTTTATTCGTAACCGCAAAACGGCATGGCAACGCACAGCGTCCGACTCACAACACGCGCGTCGGCGGCGGCGACGACGACATTTCGCGAAAAGACAAGGTCTCTAATAACTAAGTATCAGAGTACAGGAACCACAGCTTGGAATCCTGTAAGGAAGCAAAAATACGTGGGTCCATATTTGGCGTAGACAAACGGTAAAATGACTGCGGGATGGTTAAACACGTTTTCACCTAGGTACGGATTTTTTTTTTTTTGTATATATATAAAACTAAATTCCCCCCCCCCCCTCACTTGTTCCCGCCGAGCTATGGGAAGTGCGGAAGAGGTACTGGGGGCGGCGAGGGGTTCAGCAATTGGCTACCCTACACAAGTTAATACACACGAGAGGGAAATAAAACATGGTCGTTAAGCCTGAGAAGAAAATTTCACACAGAAGTCAAATCAGCTTAATATTCTGATACTTCCAGATTATTCAACTCATTTCTATGTTTTAATTGAGATTAGGTGGGCCGATCCCGGCGGTACTGCAATGCCGGGCCAACCCGCGACAGAGGTGGAGCAAGCCCCTAGCACTCCGTCATGTTCCAAAAATGAGTTTAATATTCTGGTCCAGCGATGCTGGACGTATCAGATATTAAGCTGATAAGAACAGATACTACACTTTGATCTTAGCCAAAAGGCCGAGAAGCGATAAGTTTTGCACGTGTTGCTACTCTTTTTGAGTACGTCAGGACCGAGGGTAGAACGCCAAGGTGTCCCCAGACCCTAACGACAATGTTCGAAACTGCCGGATTGACTTCCTTCGATGGCCGTCCTACCGCATTTTTGCAGATGGTGCTGTTTATACGAAAGTGATAGGAGACAATAAGTAGTCTCTATGCTTCATATAAATAACTGACTTTCGGTGATTGAGTACCTCCCTGGCGCCCGCCGCGCAAAGGTGGAAAATAACCGACCCCGCCTCCGGAAAGTGGCTGGTGGCCCCGTATCTCGATCGAGAGGGACTTAAGGTAGGGCCCACAAGGTGCAGAACACTGGAAGAAAGCGCTCGCATAATTCTGAGTAACTTTATTCGTAACCGCAAAACGGCATGGCAACGCACAGCGTCCGACTCACAACACGCGCGTCGGCGGCGGCGACGACGACATTTCGCGAAAAGACAAGGTCTCTAATAACTAAGTATCAGAGTACAGGAACCACAGCTTGGAATCCTGTAAGGAAGCAAAAATACGTGGGTCCATATTTGGCGTAGACAAACGGTAAAATGACTGCGGGATGGTTAAACACGTTTTCACCTAGGTACGGATTTTTTTTTTTTTGTATATATATAAAACTAAATTCCCCCCCCCCCCTCACTTGTTCCCGCCGAGCTATGGGAAGTGCGGAAGAGGTACTGGGGGCGGCGAGGGGTTCAGCAATTGGCTACCCTACACAAGTTAATACACACGAGAGGGAAATAAAACATGGTCGTTAAGCCTGAGAAGAAAATTTCACACAGAAGTTAAATCAGCTTAATATTCTGATACTTCCAGATTATTCAACTCATTTCTATGTTTTAATTGAGATTAGGTGGGCCGATCCCGGCGGTACTGCAATGCCGGGCCAACCCGCGACAGAGGTGGAGCAAGCCCCTAGCACTCCGTCATGTTCCAAAAATGAGTTTAATATTCTGGTCCAGCGATGCTGGACGTATCAGATATTAAGCTGATAAGAACAGATACTACACTTTGATCTTAGCCAAAAGGCCGAGAAGCGATAAGTTTTGCAGGTGTTGCTACTCTTTTTGAGTACGTCAGGACCGAGGGTAGAACGCCAAGGTGTCCCCAGACCCTAACGACAATGTTCGAAACTGCCGGATTGACTTCCTTCGATGGCCGTCCTACCGCATTTTTGCAGATGGTGCTGTTTATACGAAAGTGATAGGAGACAATAAGTAGTCTATGCTTCATATAAATAACTGACTTTCGGTGATTGAGTACCTCCCGGCGCCCGCCGCGCAAAGGTGGAAAATAACCGACCCCGCCTCCGGAAAGTGGCTGGTGGCCCCGTATCTCGATCGAGAGGACTTAAGGTAGGGCCCACAAGGTGCAGAACACTGGAAGAAAGCGCTCGCATAATTCTGAGTAACTTTATTCGTAACCGCAAAACGGCATGGCAACGCACAGCGTCCGACTCACAACACGCGCGTCGGCGGCGGCGACGACGACGACATTTCGCGAAAAGACAAGGTCTCTAATAACTAAGTATCAGAGTACAGGAACCACAGCTTGGAATCCTGTAAGGAAGCAAAAATACGTGGGTCCATATTTGGCGTAGACAAACGGTAAAATGACTGCGGGATGGTTAAACACGTTTTCACCTAGGTACGGATTTTTTTTTTTTTGTATATATATAAAACTAAATTCCCCCCCCCCCCTCACTTGTTCCCGCCGAGCTATGGGAAGTGCGGAAGAGGTACTGGGGGCGGCGAGGGGTTCAGCAATTGGCTACCCTACACAAGTTAATACACACGAGAGGGAAATAAAACATGGTCGTTAAGCCTGAGAAGAAAATTTCACACAGAAGTTAAATCAGCTTAATATTCTGATACTTCCAGATTATTCAACTCATTTCTATGTTTTAATTGAGATTAGGTGGGCCGATCCCGGCGGTACTGCAATGCCGGGCCAACCCGCGACAGAGGTGGAGCAAGCCCCTAGCACTCCGTCATGTTCCAAAAATGAGTTTAATATTCTGGTCCAGCGATGCTGGACGTATCAGATATTAAGCTGATAAGAACAGATACTACACTTTGATCTTAGCCAAAAGGCCGAGAAGCGATAAGTTTTGCAGGTGTTGCTACTCTTTTTGAGTACGTCAGGACCGAGGGTAGAACGCCAAGGTGTCCCCAGACCCTAACGACAATGTTCGAAACTGCCGGATTGACTTCCTTCGATGGCCGATCCTCCGCATTTTTGCAGATGGTGCTGTTTATACGAAAGTGATAGGAGACAATAAGTAGTCTCTATGCTTCATATAAATAACTGACTTTCGGTGATTGAGTACCTCCCGGCGCCCGCCGCGCAAAGGTGGAAAATAACCGACCCCGCCTCCGGAAAGTGGCTGGTGGCCCCGTATCTCGATCGAGAGGACTTAAGGTAGGGCCCACAAGGTGCAGAACACTGGAAGAAAGCGCTCGCATAATTCTGAGTAACTTTATTCGTAACCGCAAAACGGCATGGCAACGCACAGCGTCCGACTCACAACACGCGCGTCGGCGGCGGCGACGACGACATTTCGCGAAAAGACAAGGTCTCTAATAACTAAGTATCAGAGTACAGGAACCACAGCTTGGAATCCTGTAAGGAAGCAAAAATACGTGGGTCCATATTTGGCGTAGACAAACGGTAAAATGACTGCGGGATGGTTAAACACGTTTTCACCTAGGTACGGATTTTTTTTTTTTTTTTTTGTATATATATAAAACTAAATTCCCCCCCCCCCCTCACTTGTTCCCGCCGAGCTATGGGAAGTGCGGAAGAGGTACTGGGGGCGGCGAGGGGTTCAGCAATTGGCTACCCTACACAAGTTAATACACACGAGAGGGAAATAAAACATGGTCGTTAAGCCTGAGAAGAAAATTTCACACAGAAGTTAAATCAGCTTAATATTCTGATACTTCCAGATTATTCAACTCATTTCTATGTTTTAATTGAGATTAGGTGGGCCGATCCCGGCGGTACTGCAATGCCGGGCCAACCCGCGACAGAGGTGGAGCAAGCCCCTAGCACTCCGTCATGTTCCAAAAATGAGTTTAATATTCTGGTCCAGCGATGCTGGACGTATCAGATATTAAGCTGATAAGAACAGATACTACACTTTGATCTTAGCCAAAAGGCCGAGAAGCGATAAGTTTTGCAGGTGTTGCTACTCTTTTTGAGTACGTCAGGACCGAGGGTAGAACGCCAAGGTGTCCCCAGACCCTAACGACAATGTTCGAAACTGCCGGATTGACTTCCTTCGATGGCCGATCCTCCGCATTTTTGCAGATGGTGCTGTTTATACGAAAGTGATAGGAGACAATAAGTAGTCTCTATGCTTCATATAAATAACTGACTTTCGGTGATTGAGTACCTCCCGGCGCCCGCCGCGCAAAGGTGGAAAATAACCGACCCCGCCTCCGGAAAGTGGCTGGTGGCCCCGTATCTCGATCGAGAGGACTTAAGGTAGGGCCCACAAGGTGCAGAACACTGGAAGAAAGCGCTCGCATAATTCTGAGTAACTTTATTCGTAACCGCAAAACGGCATGGCAACGCACAGCGTCCGACTCACAACACGCGCGTCGGCGGCGGCGACGACGACGACATTTCGCGAAAAGACAAGGTCTCTAATAACTAAGTATCAGAGTACAGGAACCACAGCTTGGAATCCTGTAAGGAAGCAAAAATACGTGGGTCCATATTTGGCGTAGACAAACGGTAAAATGACTGCGGGATGGTTAAACACGTTTTCACCTAGGTACGGATTTTTTTTTTTTGTATATATATAAAACTAAATTCCCCCCCCCCCCTCACTTGTTCCCGCCGAGCTATGGGAAGTGCGGAAGAGGTACTGGGGGCGGCGAGGGGTTCAGCAATTGGCTACCCTACACAAGTTAATACACACGAGAGGGAAATAAAACATGGTCGTTAAGCCTGAGAAGAAAATTTCACACAGAAGTTAAATCAGCTTAATATTCTGATACTTCCAGATTATTCAACTCATTTCTATGTTTTAATTGAGATTAGGTGGGCCGATCCCGGCGGTACTGCAATGCCGGGCCAACCCGCGACAGAGGTGGAGCAAGCCCCTAGCACTCCGTCATGTTCCAAAAATGAGTTTAATATTCTGGTCCAGCGATGCTGGACGTATCAGATATTAAGCTGATAAGAACAGATACTACACTTTGATCTTAGCCAAAAGGCCGAGAAGCGATAAGTTTTGCAGGTGTTGCTACTCTTTTTGAGTACGTCAGGACCGAGGGTAGAACGCCAAGGTGTCCCCAGACCCTAACGACAATGTTCGAAACTGCCGGATTGACTTCCTTCGATGGCCGTCCTACCGCATTTTTGCAGATGGTGCTGTTTATACGAAAGTGATAGGAGACAATAAGTAGTCTCTATGCTTCATATAAATAACTGACTTTCGGTGATTGAGTACCTCCCGGCGCCCGCCGCGCAAAGGTGGAAAATAACCGACCCCGCCTCCGGAAAGTGGCTGGTGGCCCCGTATCTCGATCGAGAGGACTTAAGGTAGGGCCCACAAGGTGCAGAACACTGGAAGAAAGCGCTCGCATAATTCTGAGTAACTTTATTCGTAACCGCAAAACGGCATGGCAACGCACAGCGTCCGACTCACAACACGCGCGTCGGCGGCGGCGACGACGACATTTCGCGAAAAGACAAGGTCTCTAATAACTAAGTATCAGAGTACAGGAACCACAGCTTGGAATCCTGTAAGGAAGCAAAAATACGTGGGTCCATATTTGGCGTAGCACAAACGGTAAAATGACTGCGGGATGGTTAAACACGTTTTCACCTAGGTACGGATTTTTTTTTTTTTTTTTTTGTATATATATAAAACTAAATTCCCCCCCCCCCCTCACTTGTTCCCGCCGAGCTATGGGAAGTGCGGAAGAGGTACTGGGGGCGGCGAGGGGTTCAGCAATTGGCTACCCTACACAAGTTAATACACACGAGAGGGAAATAAAACATGGTCGTTAAGCCTGAGAAGAAAATTTCACACAGAAGTTAAATCAGCTTAATATTCTGATACTTCCAGATTATTCAACTCATTTCTATGTTTTAATTGAGATTAGGTGGGCCGATCCCGGCGGTACTGCAATGCCGGGCCAACCCGCGACAGAGGTGGAGCAAGCCCCTAGCACTCCGTCATGTTCCAAAAATGAGTTTAATATTCTGGTCCAGCGATGCTGGACGTATCAGATATTAAGCTGATAAGAACAGATACTACACTTTGATCTTAGCCAAAAGGCCGAGAAGCGATAAGTTTTGCACGGTGTTGCTACTCTTTTTGAGTACGTCAGGACCGAGGGTAGAACGCCAAGGTGTCCCCAGACCCTAACGACAATGTTCGAAACTGCCGGATTGACTTCCTTCGATGGCCGATCCCCGCATTTTTGCAGATGGTGCTGTTTATACGAAAGTGATAGGAGACAATAAGTAGTCTCTATGCTTCATATAAATAACTGACTTTCGGTGATTGAGTACCTCCTGGCGCCCGCCGCGCAAAGGTGGAAAATAACCGACCCCGCCTCCGGAAAGTGGCTGGTGGCCCCGTATCTCGATCGAGAGGGCTTAAGGTAGGGCCCACAAGGTGCGAACACTGGAAGAAAGCGCTCGCATAATTCTGAGTAACTTTATTCGTAACCGCAAAACGGCATGGCAACGCACAGCGTCCGACTCACAACACGCGCGTCGGCGGCGGCGACGACGACATTTCGCGAAAAGACAAGGTCTCTAATAACTAAGTATCAGAGTACAGGAACCACAGCTTGGAATCCTGTAAGGAAGCAAAAATACGTGGGTCCATATTTGGCGTAGACAAACGGTAAAATGACTGCGGGATGGTTAAACACGTTTTCACCTAGGTACGGATTTTTTTTTTTTTTTTTTGTATATATATAAAACTAAATTCCCCCCCCCCCCCTCACTTGTTCCCGCCGAGCTATGGGAAGTGCGGAAGAGGTACTGGGGGCGGCGAGGGGTTCAGCAATTGGCTACCCTACACAAGTTAATACACACGAGAGGGAAATAAAACATGGTCGTTAAGCCTGAGAAGAAAATTTCACACAGAAGTTAAATCAGCTTAATATTCTGATACTTCCAGATTATTCAACTCATTTCTATGTTTTAATTGAGATTAGGTGGGCCGATCCCGGCGGTACTGCAATGCCGGGCCAACCCGCGACAGAGGTGGAGCAAGCCCCTAGCACTCCGTCATGTTCCAAAAATGAGTTTAATATTCTGGTCCAGCGATGCTGGACGTATCAGATATTAAGCTGATAAGAACAGATTTTTTATTTATAATTTTTGTTTCAATACATTTCTTATAACAATGTTTGCCATCACCAAAATTTTTATAATAATACTAACACCTTTTTCTTCATTTTACGGTGTTTTACAAAATATACTAATTCATTCAAATGTAATACAATCTTTCACATTTTAATAAAAATAAAATAAACAAGCTGAATTTTCTTCTATGTGCAGCATACAATGCACATTTAAAATGCTGATCGCTCTCGGTCCGGCCTAGCACTGGCGATGACCCGTCAGGTGTTCGACGTAGATGTCCCGGGAGAACCTGATCACGTCCGACACACACAGCTTCCGCATGAGGCCAAGATACTTTGCGCTGCACAGCCGTCTTAAGGTGGTGTCATTCTCCGGATCCCAGGACCCTAGGGCGCCCACCACAATCGCCACCACCTCGACCGACTTGTGATGTTCACCCAGGGCCTGGACCAGAGGGGCGTACTTCTCCAATTTCTTGGCCCTCGCTTCTTTAAAGGCAACCTCGCGGTTGTCGAAAGCTATGGTGACGTCCGCAACCAGGATACTCCCGGCCCTCGCCAGCACCAGGTCCGGCCGCAACGCAGTCCCACCGACTGCCTGGTTCTCATGAAGGATCTGCCATCGGGGTTGAGCTGCCTTCTTCACCCGGTCGACGACAGAGTTGTGCCTGCGGGTATACAAATCAGAATAGCGCATACAGTGGCAGAGCACATGGGGCAAGGTCTCAGAAGCGTATCCACACCGGCGGCAGGACTTGTCCCCCTCAACTCCGCCCCTCCTGGCGGCGTTAAGGGGTACGAGCCCCAGCCTAGCCCGGTGGATAAAGCGCCAGTCCGCAAACCTGGTGTAAGACCCAGTAGAAATAAAGTGCGAACTGGCGCGATGCATTCCCACGCACTCCGCCACTTTCCCCTGACTGCGCAGTCCTAACAAGCGGACGTCGTGCGCCCTTCGCGTCTTCTGCCGTATAGATCGAATTACGGCATGCCGCTGTGCTGGGCGTATCGCGAGCTCATCACTGTTAAGAGTTGGAATTTTGTCAGTGATGGCCCACGACACACCCAAGCGGCTAGACGCTACGCGCGCACGAGTCCACGTGTTGGACAGCGCATTGGACCGTTGCCTGAACTCCCCCTCATTCTCCCCCGACAGGAAGGCGGCCACGTCACCATCGTCGACGGGCCGACCCAGCCTGCGGGAGGTAGTGGTCCAAGCCTCCCCCCTGGCTAACTCCAGGGTGAGCGGGTCCCCCGTGGTCAGCAGCTTAAAGGCGCTGTCCACGAGGGCGATATCCGAATCCTCCGCCGCCTCGGGGACCCCGCAGTTCCCCGCCTCCCTGGAGCCATAAAGGTAGTCATTAGACCCCTCTGGCGGGAGGTTGAGGGTCCGCTTGATCTCCGGGCGGAGGAGGTCGTCCAGATAGCGCCACTCACCCTTGGAGTATTTTCCCATGCGCATCGAGAAATTTAGCGCAGGGAACAAAAAGGTCTTGATCGCGTCTAAACGCTGCCAGGGGGCGAGCTTGGACCGGAGGAGTTTGAGTCCCATCTCACACACTCCTTTCAGCTCCCCTTGGTCCGAGGCGAACTGAAAGCCGACGGGCTTACCAAGGGAAATCCCCTGGTCCCCGTCGTTGAGGTGCAAGATGGGTACCCCGGCAACCTGGAACACTGATGGTCGTGTTCCGACAGGGGTGACACCGGATAGATGGATAGTATAGCACTTGGCTGCATTGACCTGAATTCCGATCCGTGCAGCCAAGGCTACCACGGTGTCAATGCGCCTCTGTACCTCCTCAACGGTTCGGCCCATGATGGTGAAATCGTCAGCATAGGCCAGCGCGCAGTGCTCCGGGTGGCCCTCCTGGATGTTATGGAGGATCGGGTCTATTGCAATGTTGAATAGGAGTCCCGAAAGGGGACATCCCTGTCGGATCCCACTCTCAACCGGGATGGAATCGGTGAGAGAGGATCCGACCGCCACCCGGCTGGTGCCACCAACATAAATGTTGGACACCAGCTCAGCAAACCGCGCGCCAGCCCCCGCTGCCTCCAGGGCACATGTTATTGCCTCATGGGGAACTGAGCCGAACGCGTTGGAGAAGTCCAACCACGCGGCACAAAAGTCCCCCCGTCCCGTCCTGGCTTCATCCATCCTCTGCTGTAAGATGTAATTGTTTTCAAACACGCCATCGAAGGGCATAAAGCCCTTCTGGCACTTGGAGAGGACGGAATTTGATTGAAGCCAGGTGGTGAGGCGTTTGGCGAGGCATCCTGTGAAGATCTTATAAATTGTACGCGACATCGCGATCGGTCGCCAGTTGCCCACGGCCGATGGATCCCCCTTTTTAAATATCAGCACTGTCGTTGAATCTTTCCATGAGGAAGGTACGTTGTTATATTTCAAACAGATGTTAAATATCAACGACAGTGCCGTACAGGCTGGATCCACCGACCGCCAGTGCCGATACGTCAGGCGATCGGCACCGGGCGACGTATTTTCACATTTGCGGAGCCTCGCCGCGACCTCACCCGGGACAAAGGGGTTCATCGGCATGGGGGGACGCTCCGTATGCCGACCGGGCTGACCGTAGATGGACAGGTCACACGGCTTCCTGGCCCAAACGGAGCGGAAGTGGGACTCCACCCCCCCGACGTCCAGGCCGCAGGGACGGGGCTCCCCGTCTACTATCAGGCGCACCGCCCTACGGCGGTTGCGCCGATACAACATCTGTATCGTCTTGGGGTCTTGGACGTCGATAAGCTGTCTGCGGCCCGAACGCCGGGGGGACGGCGGGAGCTTCACCGTATCAGCGGCGCATGATGTAATAGCTTCGCACAACCCCTCAAACGAGCCCCAGTTTGCCGGTGAGCAATCTGATCTTAACAGCTCTTTCAACCGAGGCACAAACTGGTGCACCGGGGACTCGTCTTCGGGGTTGATAATCAGGTGATCACCCCCAACGTCCCCTCCCGCCCCATCAATATCCCCAGCCGGCAGACCCTCCATGTCATCAACATCAGCAACCCCTCCCGATCCAGCAGAGAGGGGCACAGGGGTGTCCTCTGCCATCGGCGGGGTCCGCACAACCAGCGGACTGGCCGGCGGCTCCACCGTTCCAGGTGTTTGAGATGGTGTTGTCTCCACCGGCGTGGGATCCCCTGGCGAGGGCTGCTGCGCCATCCCTGGCGAACCAGGTATTGGCACCGCAGCAGGGATCTCAACCGGTGCTGGTGGCGAAAGTTCCCTTGCAGGAATCGGGTGGTCCGGAGCTTCGGCGGCCGGCTCCGGATGGTCTCCACGGCGGCGTCGTTGGGGGTCTCTCTCAGGAAGGCGCACCTGCAAATGCTCACGGCGCTCCGGTATTATGTGCGCCGCCTTCTTGTGGTTGGAGAGACCCCTCTTCGATGGAAAATCCATACCGCACACCTCACATTTGTGCAGGTGTGCGGCAGCTGGTGGCGTCGTGGAGACCCTGGGCGCGGCGCACCTGTGATTCTTCGGCTTCCCCCCGACGTTCTGCCGGCACCTGGAGCAGAAGTTCGATGAACCAGTTATCCGGATGTTGTGGACATTCTCCAGGTGCCGCCCCAGGGACCGCCGCATACTTGTCCACTGCACCGATTTGTAGGCGACGTGGCAGTCTTCCTCGGTGCAGCGGATTGAATCGGGCAGTGGGTAGAAGCATACCAATATCTGCCCGATCCTGCAGATCTTTTGCAGTGGTATAGCGGCGGCCCACGTTGCTGCATTCGGCGACGGAAGATCTTCCTCCGCCGCAGCCACATTCGCCGGGGGGGAAGCCACCGCTCCCCGTTGCAGCTGAGGATGTTGTTGCTGCTGGTCCGTCTGCTGCTGTTGTAACTCCGGCGCCGGTGGTCTCGGACTGATGGTCGTCCTATCCGGTGACTGCTGTGCGGCCCGTGGTGTGTTCTGTTCTGTAGTGGCCAAGGTGGCATCGGCCACCAGCCCGCCGAGATTCCTGGCAGCCATCGCCGATGGTCAATTCGGCAGCTGAGGTAGTCCAAGCTGCGATGTTAGTGGCGCAAGATCTCCGGCGACTCGAATAATCCTCCATCGGCGATGACTGCACGGCGGGCTGGGTCCATCAAAGCTGAAAAATATTAAGCTGATAAGAACAGATACTACACTTTGATCTTAGCCAAAAGGCCGAGAAGCGATAAGTTTTGCACGTGTTGCTACTCTTTTTGAGTACGTCAGGACCGAGGGTAGAACGCCAAGGTGTCCCCAGACCCTAACGACAATGTTCGAAACTGCCGGATTTACTTCCTTCGATGGCCGATCCTCCGCATTTTTGCAGATGGTGCTGTTTATACGAAAGTGATAGGAGACAATAAGTAGTCTCTATGCTTCATATAAATAACTGACTTTCGGTGATTGAGTACCTCCTGGCGCCCGCCGCGCAAAGGTGGAAAATAACCGACCCCGCCTCCGGAAAGTGGCTGGTGGCCCCGTATCTCGATCGAGAGGACTTAAGGTAGGGCCCACAAGGTGCAGAACACTGGAAGAAAGCGCTCGCATAATTCTGAGTAACTTTATTCGTAACCGCAAAACGGCATGGCAACGCACAGCGTCCGACTCACAACACGCGCGTCGGCGGCGGCGACGACGACATTTCGCGAAAAGACAAGGTCTCTAATAACTAAGTATCAGAGTACAGGAACCACAGCTTGGAATCCTGTAAGGAAGCAAAAATACGTGGGTCCATATTTGGCGTAGACAAACGGTAAAATGACTGCGGGATGGTTAAACACGTTTTCACCTAGGTACGGATTTTTTTTTTTTGTATATATATAAAACTAAATTCCCCCCCCCCCTCACTTGTTCCCGCCGAGCTATGGGAAGTGCGGAAGAGGTACTGGGGGCGGCGAGGGGTTCAGCAATTGGCTACCCTACACAAGTTAATACACACGAGAGGGAAATAAAACATGGTCGTTAAGCCTGAGAAGAAAATTTCACACAGAAGTCAAATCAGCTTAATATTCTGATACTTCCAGATTATTCAACTCATTTCTATGTTTTAATTGAGATTAGGTGGGCCGATCCCGGCGGTACTGCAATGCCGGGCCAACCCGCGACAGAGGTGGAGCAAGCCCCTAGCACTCCGTCATGTTCCAAAAATGAGTTTAATATTCTGGTCCAGCGATGCTGGACGTATCAGATATTAAGCTGATAAGAACAGATACTACACTTTGATCTTAGCCAAAAGGCCGAGAAGCGATAAGTTTTGCAGGTGTTGCTACTCTTTTTGAGTACGTCAGGACCGAGGGTAGAACGCCAAGGTGTCCCCAGACCCTAACGACAATGTTCGAAA